>VZTH01000395.1:84174-128214 GCA_013397815.1 Aleadryas rufinucha
TAGAAAAACAACGAAAAAAAAAAAAAAAAAGAGGTGAGAGCAGGCATCTGGATAGGTGAATTTATTGAAAATACTGTAGCTTATGTCGGGGAAATGCCTGGATTTCAGGTTGGCAGAGTCCTTTGCCATGAGGCATGCCTCTCTGTGTGAACCATGCCACCCTGCATCCTCTTTCTGTACCTTTTTAGCATTGTTATTGGACTGCTCATCTCCATTTTGTAATCCTATTGACTTTTTTAAATACAGAGTTAACATACGCTTCTCCTCCCCCTTACCACCCTGCAGTACAGAGAAAGACTGCTGCTTTGTATCAAACCCAGAATTGTTTTTAAGGCAATGAATATATATCTAGACCTCTCCGCATTGATGCTGTAATCTCTGCTGGCATCCTCAAGAATTTTATGTCCTTGTGTTAGACTTTGCGCCCCAAATATATATACAAAGCCTAAATCGTGTTATCTAGAAAACAAATGCTTTCAAATCTGTTCAGAGTCTGTGCGAGAACCAGCCACTAAAGCAAAGGAAGGCAAGAGGCAGCTGACTTTGTTAAATATTTAATACCTCTTGCTCTTGGCAGTGCCTGAAGTTGTAATCAGCTTTGTCTGTGTGTCTGTCTATGCCTTCTGCCTATGCATGTGCCTTTTGGGCACATTTTTTGGGTGATTTGTGCGTAGCTGCATGCCTGCTGGCATGTCTCCCGCATGTGCGCTGTGCTGCGGCACGTGTGTGCCTGCCTACTTTACACAGTCTCTGCTCTGGTGTGTCCTAGCATGTCTGCCTGCATGGGGTCTCTGTGAAACGTGCCAGTATCTGCCTCCCTGTGCTCCTGAGTGGAATATGTGGATGTCCCTGGCTGCCTGTGTACATCTCTTCCCATACCTTGGCATATTTGCATGCCTGGACGTGGAACGGGATGCAGGAGGCTTTGTGTGTGGCAGGGCTGGCAGCATTTTAAGATGACTGTGCTCGTGTTGAGATGGAGACTCCATCGTTTCCCTCTGTCAGCCAAACAGACACTTGCACCGGGGAGGAAAAGCTGTTGCCTTTATGGCATCAGTGAAGTGAAATAAAATGCCACTTCAGGTTGGTGGGAGTGGGGATCACTTGCAGATGTCAGCTCCTTAAAAATGGCCTCACTTAAAATATATATGGAGAGAAGTAAATGGATTTTTCTCTTACAGGAGGGGCTTGTACCCTTGCATGGTGTTGGATTCCCTCCCCCCACCAAAATCCAGGCAGAATGCTGTGCTCTGAAGGGAAGGTCTTTAAAAACAAAACAAAAGGCAGCTGTCAATTTAATCCAAGCTCCCTGATAAAATTCCAGCAGAGTTCCTTTTTTCAGAGATGAAATAAGAACCCTGGCAAGCCCTCTTGACTGGCCACATAAATCATTTGTGGTAATTGCTCTGAGAAAGATGAGTGCCTTTTAGATGCAGGGAGAGGGGAAGGCACCCACAGCCACTGCACAGCACCCTAGGTACCCCAGCTTGTGGAGACCCCTGCCCCGGGCCTGGGGGCCAGCTACCTGCAGCAGGAGTGGGTACTACAAACCTGAGGGGACAATGTGCTGCAGAGGATGAATAATAGGGTTTCCTGTCGCCTTCCCTTTGTTGTTGGTCCTGCTTTTAATTGCCCCAGAGGGATTAGAAGTCGGGGNCCTTCGCTTTCAGGGTAGAAGCAGCAGGGTGTAGTTGTTATCGTATTTAGTATAAATCTGCAACTGCTGCTTCAAAATGAGCTTTTCTTAAGCATTTGTCAGACCCCAGTGGCCTGAGTAGTTTTGGTGGCACAGTTGCGACTAAGAATAAAAATGTAAATTATATATAAAATAGAGTCAGTGCATATAAACAAGGGAGTTAAAGGTGACAGGCATGAGGACCAGAGTGGGAGCCTGGAGGTCTGGCTTGTGTTCCTGTTTTGCCACTGGGCCACACTGGACCAGACTCCACTTCCCTGAGCCCACCACCCCTTGGAACCTACCTGGAGCAGCCTCTGGGTAATGGGAGGGATACGTGAGCTGGGCAGCAGAGTTGCATGATGGCACAAGAGCCACTGCTGTGGGAGGAGCAACATGCTGGCTCTCAGCATCTTGTAGGTGTGCTGCTGGTTCTCTGTGTGAGCCCTGTGTGCTGCCTTGCAGGTGAGTATTGCTGTTCAGCAATTTAGCTTTGAAATACAACCTGCACCAGTTGGTTCTGTGGCACCCACTTATTCTGCTCATCTCCCCAGGGGAAGCCCACTGCCATTCCTAGTGCAGCACCAGAGCTGACATGGCCTCCTTTCCTTGCTGCAAACAAGCTGCTCTGCCAGTGTGTCAGACATCTCGTTCCCTTCCTTCTTTGTGGGCATGGAGCCCAGCTGCAGTCTCCCTCTGAGCAGGGCCCTAGGAGAAAGACTGAGTGCAGCCAGCATGGCTGACTGGCAGCTGGAGTCAGTCTCCCAGACAAGTTGCTTGTACTGTTTCCAGCACGGTCTCTGGGCTGAGGAGACAAATGTGTGCTCACTGTGCACTCTCCTGCTGCTTGCTCACAGGTTCCACAAGTGCTGGGCTCTGGGCATGGCCCTCAGAGCCAGTAGCATCCTCCCCTTTTTGGGTTGCCATTTCCATGCTCTTCAGGCACTTTCTCTCTCTCTATAAAAACACATAGGCACTTGCAACAGAGAGGAAAAAAATAGTTTATGGGCTTGTCTGTGGGTGGGAATGAGTTAAGGTGTGTGGGAGAACAACTGCAAAGGGATGGCACATGGCCTTACACATGTGTGTACACACACTCGTACGTACCTGACAGGGTCTGTATTAAACCAGACTGTGGTAAGTCCCTCGGTCACCCTCCCTCCTTCTGAGGGCCCTGGCCTGGAGACATGTGTGAGTTAACATGCAGCAGTGGAGGAAGTTGCTGTGCCCGACTGTCATTCATCCCTGATCTCAAAGTAGCTGCCCTTGGAGCAAGAGCCACTTAATAATTTTTGAATCAGCTCGTGAACAGCCATAGCTCACAGCCCAGCACATTAAAGCGAACTGGCACAGACTGCAGTTTGCCTTAATGGACTGCAGCCATGCAAGAGAGGCTTTTCCAGCAGTGAAGCTCTCCTTACCACACAGGTAGTCCACTGTGGAAGAGCAGTGGGATGGCTACAGCCCCAGCCTCATCTGTCAGTGCTGGAGAGCTAACTGACAGATGGCAGGTGAGTGAGCTTGCATGCTGCAGGGGAGTGCAGGGATTTTAGCCTGCTTCCCACACATGCTGGGCCAAGCTCGGGGAGCCCTCCTGGCCCAGTCCCCCTCTGTCATCACCAGTAGGTGTGCCAACAGCACCAGTTACTGATGGGGTTATCCTCCTAATTATCAGAAAGGAAGGAGTTGATTTCCCTTTTAGGAAAACTGGGACACAAAGAGGTAAAGAGCCAAGGGTGAAGAAGTAGTTTGGGATAAAGACCTCTGTGTCAGCAGTGGCATCCTATTATTTCTCTAGTACACACTTATTGCTTTCTTAAACCCTCTGGTTCATTCTAATCAGTTCTGCATGAAAAGTACGTACTATCTTGCAGGTACAACATTGTTTCCTGTTCCATTTATTCTCCCAATTGCCTACATTTTTCCCTTTCTGTTCTTACCACCTTTGTAAAACATATTAAACTACATTTCCTGCTGTTTAAAAATGAACCAGAATTAAAAAGCACCTTGCCTTTGAGGTGAAGCTGTTAGGACTCATAAAATGGTGTTAAAATATCTGCATCCACATTCTATTTCACGGTAGGTCTCAGTTCTAAGGAGGCTGCTGACTGGGTGGAAAAATTGGCAGTTCCCATGTGGAGTGATAGGGGAGGGCTGATTTCCTTCACTGAAGTCCTTGTGACAGAGGTGATGAAGCCCTTGCGTCACTCAGCAAGGACTGTCACCTCAAGAGCCACCCTCCCACCCTTGCAGATGGGTTCATTGATCCTGCGGGCTGGCATGGGAGAGGGAGGTGAACTGTCCCTGGTCCCTGCTACAGCCTCTGGATAGTCTCACTGAGAGCCACATTTAGTCACTGGCATCTCTCACCAGCTCTGACTGATGGCATGGGAGTGGTTCCAATTTCACCGGGGGAGAGACAGAGCTTGAGGGACTATGGGAGTTCCCAGTCAGAGGGAAAAGGAGGATTGGCCCTGAGAAAGGGCCTGTCTCTCTCTCCTAAGCAGTTCCGAACAGCAATCCCAGGGCCAGCTGCCAGGTGTTTAATTTGTTATACTGCTGAATGCAGGGATGCTGCTTCATAGGATGGCTGTCCAGAAAATTGGGCTAGATTCCCCCATGAGACCCAGGCTGCTGAAGTTAGTGTGTTCCAGGTACCTCCCTGAGAGCTCCTTTGTGAACAAAGCTCTGGGAAATCTTCACTGAAAGTGTAGAAGAGTCTGCATCTCTTTTAGAGTTAAATGTGTGGTCATCTCTGTTAACCGATTGATTGTGGCCCCTTGAAGCACTTCTGAGACATGGTAAAGTTGTTTCATTACTTGCTTGATTTTAAAATGATCTTCTTCGTATCTTCCTGCAGAGTTTACTAGGGCTCTGGTTTGCACATGGTTCCGCTGGCGCTGGCTTGAGGAACACATTTATTTCTACTTAGCCAGCTGAAATGTCTACCTCACTGCCATCTCTTCAGGTGGAACATTCAGAGATGCTCTCTAAACCTGAGCCCTACAGGCTCCCAAGGGCTGGTAGGATCCCAGGGGTACTTGGACACCTTGTGTTGATATTAAAAACAGCTATCAACATGCAAGTCAATGTAGTGATATAAAGGTAAGCAAGTGTATGCTCCCAGGACAAAGCTGGAAGCTTCCCACAGAGAATAGGATAGGATTTTTTACAGTTAAAGCTATCTCCTTTTAGATCTACAAGCTGTGCAGGTGAGTCCCAGTTGCAGTGGGAGCTCTCCCTTATTTTTCCTGAACAGCACAGAAGGTGGAACTGAGGGAAAACTTTACTACAGGCAACCTCATATGTGCTTGGGGCCAGAGAGAAACATTATACTGGCATTAACCCAAACCCCAGTCCTGTTTTTAACCTCTACTGTGTGAAATGCACAATCCAAGGTTATCTTTTACTTAAGTGTAAGCAATGGCTAAACTAAGTTTCCAGCTGTGAATGCAGCTTACCCTATGACTGCAGCACTTGGATGCTGACAGATGTGTGTGTTACCAGCTGACACTTGGAAAGCCTGATTGATTGGCTCAAATAGAAATTCAGAGATTTATTTGAAGGGTTGTATAGGATCTTCAGAGTATCTCTTCCATTCTGGCTGTCAGTTCTGCCTTATAAGCACATCTGAAAGGTGACTGTACAGGTTCTGTTTAGATGCAACATGGCAGAATTACAGTTTGTTCTAATTTTTTTACAGATATAGAAAAATAAAGTTGAAGGTTTGTTTCAGTTCATTGCATAAGTTTATCTGCAAGCTACAGATCTTGGAGCTGCTTGCTTAGTTCAGGCTGTGGCATATCTAGCCCCTCCTCTGAGGCTGTGCAACGTAGTAAAGCAGAGAGCCTCAGAATCTAAATGGTATTTTAGCATGATGTATTTCATTCTGTTTTCACTGTAATGTCTTTTTAATGACAGTACAGAAATCTCTGCAAGGTGTACTTTCCACCTGTATCTCCGTACTCAGGTCTCATACATTTGTACTCAGGAGGTACATCCACTTTGTTCTTCCTAACTTGGATCAAGCAGATTTTGTTTGAGCACATCTCTGGCTGTGTTATGCCTCATACCTGAATAATCATGAACTGAATTCCCAATCAGCTCGCCTTTTGCAACTAAAATCCTGTTGATTTCAACAGTATAGACTGGTTTGAAATACACAGTGAAACTGGTCTCCCACTGCATCCCAGGGGAACCTTGTAATCGTATTAGATGCACCTGCTGCCATTTCATTTTAACCTCTAAGTTTTTCCCTGCAGCATAATGAATTCAGTATTCCTCTGCCACAGAAAACCTTCCCAAATGTGCTTTGCCATCACTTTGAGGAGGAGCCTACCTGCCTCTGAGGAGCTGCCAGCAGCACCTCCATCCTCCACTGCCCAGCCTGGAGCTGGGAATCACCTGCACCTTCTGCAGGTGTCAAAAGACCCTCCCAGGTCCCATGGATGCTCACATGACCATTCCTGGTGTGTGCCCCAGCCCCAGAGAGGCACTGCAGGTGCTTGTGGGGAGCTGTGTGGTCCTTTCAGTCTGCAGGAACTTGGCTCTAAATCTTTTCATGTGGCTGTTAAATCAGTAATAAAAGAGGATATAAAGTGTTTTTGCAGCTTCTGGGCCTCTTCACTGCTGGCTTCCCAGCTGTTACTTCTAATCAGTTGGGCAGGCACTATAGAAATGTCAATTTTAACAAACACTCTTTCATTTCAAGTTGGGTTTAGGTTTTACTGGTGGAGAGGCGGGACCACTGACCTTGCGATTTCCCATGTCAGAACTGCTCNCACCTGACAGTGACCAGCCTGAGCCCATGGACCTGGCATCCCAACCTAGTATCCCATCCTGGACACTGGGTGGGAGCCAATGTCTCAGGAGGAATGTGAGGGAGGGCATGAGAGGGCTTTGGATCTTTCCCCAAGAGACTCTCTGAGCTTTCAGTGGTCTTCATCTCAGGTACTTCAAGAACCACCCACCATGTCTCAGTGTTTAATTAGAGGTGTTTAATTAACAGTGACTCTGTTTGGATCTCACACTGCTCTGAGCCCAGCCTGTGCCAAAGTTGGTAAGTACTGTAGAGCAGCCACTTCAAAATCTGAGAATAAATAAATGGCAGAGTCAGCACCTTGACTTGAATCCCTGCTAGGAGCCTGACATGGTGGGCTGAGACCTGGGTCTTGCCTTCAGGGCTCAGGTTCCTCTTTGCACCTCCTGATCTGTGCCAGGCCATGAGCTCTCAAAGGAGAAGACCTGCCCTTGGTACCACTCTCTTGCCATAAGGCTTCAACTGCCCACCTCCCTTCCCTTGCCCCTTCTCCCTGCCATCACTGGCAGTGATGTCCCCCACCCTCACCATCTCTAGATAGGCCATGTCCATCCTGTTCCCTCCCCTCTATAAGCCAAAAACACATGGGCATCCTGTAACATTTTTATTGCTCTTTGTTGGCCTTGCTATGTTTAGGAAAACTCCCAGGTGTTATCCAAAGTTTGGGGAGAGTAGCTTATTGTGGGTGCCATTTTTTATCAAAGCTGTGTGGGTTAAGGGAAGAAAAAGAAGAGGAAGAATACTGATTTTTACATTTTTCAGTCACTGCTGTGGAGTTACCGGCATGGGAATGAATCCATTCCCAGGAAGCCACCAGCAGAATTTGGTAAAGGGCATGAGATGAAGTATTCTCAGCAAGTGGATGTAAATCATGCTGGGAAAGAGACAGGAAGAGGGGGAAAGCCCCCATAAGCCCCATTGCAGATGCTGCCTTCTCAGCCCAGCAGCGTCGCAGGGCAGACACTGATGTGGTTTGGCTCGCAGGACTCCCACCACCACTTTCAGACCCAGGAAAACCATTCCCCTCTCAGTGCTGTCAGAAGCTGTTGCACAAGAGGCTCTGCGTGTCCATGAGCCTCTTGCGCATGTGCACCTCAGCACAGCGGGGAGAGCAGGCAGGGTTTCATGCTGATCCGGGGAAATTTGGCTTCCTTTAAACTCAGGATCTCTGCTCAAATCCATTTTTTCCCCTAGCAATCCCTCTTTGTCAGGACCTCAATATTTTCTGGAAACATATAATATGTCTGGCCATTTCTGTCTGTTGAGGAGAATCAACGTGTGGGTTGTAATATGTATTAACTCCCTGGAGGAACATTGAACTGTTTCCTCTGCCCAGGTGGAAAAGGATAAACACAGCAACTGACATGCTGTTTAGTCTGAAAATAGCCCACTGAATGCATAATGAAGAGCCTCCTGAGGTGTTACTCTGCATGTTAAAATGGTATTCATCAGCCCGTGCTGTCACACAACATAATTTGACAATAAATGTGCATCTAATCAGCCTCCCAGTAGCTGACTGTCACCGTCTGGCCATTAGTATTACCTGCCTGTTCAATGGTAGCCGCATCTTTGGGAAACAAGAACTTCATCAGTCCCATAATACATCTTATGTGTGAGCAAGACAAATGAGGAACTCTATGTCTTGGCTTTGTGCTCAGTGCGCATTTCAGGCTGAACAGCCACTTGTGTTTAGCCGGTGAGAACAAAGGAAAATGAACATTTTTCTTCATGGAAAGAAAATGGGAGGATTTCTGAATGATCAGGGAAAGAGCACCTCATGTCCTTTGTAAGCCTAATGAAAGCAAAGCAGCTGAGGGTCCTTCAGTGAATGATGCTGCATCTTCTGGTGCACGCAGTCTCTGCCTGCACTGCAATAAAAATCGTCAGCCTTGATCCTTTAAGATGCAAGCCAGGGTTTGAGCAAAATGGCTCAGGTTGGAGTCAATTGACAAGTGGCTTCTGCTGTTTAATTCACATCCTGGTAACAGCACTTGCATGAATGATATATAGACAACCACTTTTGTCTCTGAACATTTGACAGCAATTAGGGCTTCACTCCAGGGGCAGAACATCATACTCACACTGGAGTGCTGGAGGAGGAGGTTGGGGTGAAGAAATTAGCCATCTGTCTGGTGGAGACTGCATCCTCCAGGAGGCAGTTGGATGTCAACAACAGGCAAAATGTTTCCATTCTCATTGTCCCGCACTTTAGTTGTACACAAAGGCATGAAAGACACACAGAAGCCCCATTCACTCCCAGTTATATAGAGGTCCGCCACCAGCGACTCTGACAAACACCCCCTGGCAGTTGCACCGAGTGGCAGCTGAGAGCTGCTTCCCTCTGTGCTGTTTGCAGAGCAACCTGTCAGTTTTGGCTGTCCCATCATGGAGAGCTGAGAGACAGGGATATAGGTGTTCAGCAGGGGAAAGCAGAGCCTGACTGCAAATGAGGAGGCAAAGTGGTTCTTACAGCCCTTCACTCCAGGTAGGAGGGTGGATCCAGTGCAGGCTTGAGCTCCGCAGCACATTTCTGTGCTGTGAGTCCTGGATACAACACTGCGGCCGTGCAGGAGAGGAGCAGACAGATCTCATCAGCCCTGAGTGGCTGTTTATCAGCTCACCTAGCGTGGCAATGCTCCACACTGCTTGGAGCAGCACATCCATCACACTGATGCTTGGATCCTTGATTTAAGGACCTCATCACTGAGGACAGTCCCTGCTAGATTAGGCTGGTTGAAGGTTTAGGGAGCATGTGTTGACATGTAGTCGTGTTAGTCACGCTGAGCTACACAGACAGAGAAAACTGCCAGATCTCTTGCTGCCTGCTCTGAAGAACTGTCTCTATAATTTATGCTGCACAGGCATGTTACTTTTTTCTTCTGTTTTCTTTTCTTTTTTTTAAAAGAAACCAATCAGTTACAGCATTTTCCTGTCAGGAATCTAGTTCTGATAAACACAATGCCCTTGCACAAGTCCCCTGGCTTGATTACAAAATTCAAATATAGAACAATTTTTCTTGCCTAATTTTTACATGTGTCTGTGTGTCTATAGAGAAAAGCATTTGTGAGAGAGCAAGGGGCAGCAGAACATGTATTTTCATTGTCTGTATTTGTCAGTTTCAAAGGGTAGATTATCAATAGCATACCTTGATTCCAAACTACTGTCATGGTAAAAAAATACAGCTCACCAGTAAAGCTTCTCTATCAGCCTTCCTAATGTGCAAAGAAAGCCACACGCAATGATGAAGATAGGGCTCTGGCCCCCTGGTATGTCCCGCTGTATATTTATTAAGTGGAAGACTATAATGAAAGTTAACTTTCTGAAGCTTCCAAATCTCGAGTGAGACTTGCAACAGTGACAGAAGTAGGAACTCCTCTGTTTCCTTCCTGGACTCCCTCAAGTCTGCCTTGCAAGGCTTGCGCATCAAGCTGTTACCTTTCCCCAGTCTCATGTCTGACATCTTCCTACTGCTACACTGGGCTGTAAGGCTGTATGTACTAACTTGTGGTCAACTGGGCTGAGTTTGGACAAATCTGTTTGGCTTCCTCATAGGAGCCCATGGCCAGTGGCAAACCAAGTTTTCTTTATTAACAGTAGGGACAGTCCCTGTGATTAAATATATTTAAATCAGTGGTGCCCATGCACACCTGCCTGCCCAGCAGATGATACCTCCAGTCGATTTTTCAGGACATCCCAGTTGATGTGCTTCTCAGTTGTCTTTCCTCAGCAAATGTTTTTCTTTTTCATAGAGTCCCTCTCTGAACTTCCTCGGTTTTTGTTCTTGTTCCCCCCTGATTTGTGTGGAGTCCTTCCCAAACCAGTTGTTAGCTGGCTAGAGGCAGGTAGTCGGACCTGCAGTGCTAATAGGGCACATTTTGTCTCTCAGCAGACCCATAATCACTCATGGATGGCTTGCCAGGACTACTCATTTCATTCTTGGTAGCCTTTAATGAAACAAAATTATTACATTTATACAGTAAACATTACACTACCCAGGTCAACTTATAGAACTCATAAACTGTTACTGTGGCTGTTTTAGGGAACGAAGATCCAGTAACCAGCCTGGTACAGAGATGCCACAGGACACTTCCTGCACCTTGTACGAAAGTCATAGATTTAGTATTTCACAGATTTGGTATTTAGTATTTCGGAGCAAAGTTTGATAGGGACATCTTCTCACACAGTTGTTAGGATTTAATTACATATTCCAGAAGTAGTCAGTACCTAAAATAAGTGGAGGATTGATGTGAAATCCTCCGACCTCTTACAGTCCCCCACACCCCTTTACAGTCCCAATGAGCAGGGAAAGCAAAAGATTAAGTGGGCAATAATGACAGTAGAATCCTTGGGGAAAAAATGGGAAAAGAAAGTGAAGGAGAGAAATTTTATTACTTCTTTCCTTTTGTAGCAGGGATTGGGTTTGGATGTCTCTCTGCAGCTGCTGCTCTTGCTGCTGCTACCACCAGTACTTATTATTCATTATTTTAGCACAGTTAAGGAAAAATAGTTGAAATAAACTCACGAGCATGACACTGGTTAACAAATGATTTTTAATTCTGTCCTCCAGCATAAAGTTTCCGATTCATATTTCAGAGGCTATATAGATGGAAGATCTCACTGTGGGTGAAAATAAAATCCACCTGGTGGGTATGTGGATCTGTAAATAGATGCTGGTGGGTTTGGTTTTTTTTCCTAATCAATCTGGCTGCTGAAACTTCCAGTAGCCTGGACCTGACCACAAATGCAGTTCTGTCTTCTGACAGAGGTACTTATTGAGAGGCTTAACACTGTACCCAGTGATTAAGGATGTTCACAAACATGAGTTATGAGTGAGATTATTATTTCAAAACAGGCAGGTCACAGATGAGCCCAGTACTGCTCAGGGCTTTGAGCTGTCCTGCCCCTCCTGGCACCCCAAATTCTGAAATGGCCTCACCTGGGAAACCCCATTTTCTACAGAAAAAGGTGTTAGGTGTTGGTATAGAAGATGTAAAAATGCTAAGCATTAGAAAACTACTTAAGCAGTTTACACAGAGTGTTGAAATTATGTGGGTAGAGATTCTCTGAGAGGCATTTTTGGTGAAAGTGAAGACTTTCTGGTGACAGCAATAGTTGGGTGTTACTGGCTCCTTTACCATCTTCACTCTGGTTGCTATCTCTGTGATCTAAAATTGTTGACTTTTGTTGGGACTGGTTTGTACAATACAAGTTTCATTTGGGTCAGTAGAAAAGATGCTGGTGTGAAGGAGAGGGCCATGTGTGTGCCTGCATGTAAAGTCCCTGAAAACAGATGTTTCTGTTGGATAAAGAAACGTGTTGAGGCTGACAATCCTGGAGCACTTTACATGCTGCTGCAGACTAATACAGAAAAGTAGGAGAGGGCAAGGATGGGCCATGCACTAAAACAGGGAACTGTTGAGAATGGGTGGAGAGCAGTCAGCATAAAGAAGCATCATGTAGAAGATTTGAACAGAAGTTACGGTGGCTTTGGTGCCCCAGAAGGTAAAAATTTGTTCTTTCCCCTTCCCTCAGCCAGCTGCCCCTTCTCTTTCTTTGCATCAAAAGTGGACATAGCAGTAAAATTCCTCACAAGTGTTACTTCTTCATGAAGGGTTACTGCTTCCTGCCACATCTCCTATGATGTGAAATCTGGGATTTGCTTCATGAAATGAGGTAATCATGTGAACCTCACAAGCAGAGATATATGTGGACAGCAATTAAAGCTAAAGCTATACAGTGTGTACCATGGCCTAGAGGAGAGGCAGATCATTTAACAATGAGAAAAATAAGAAAAAGAAATAAATGCTTCCTTACAGACCTTGGTGCAGTCCCTCCCTACTTTCCCAAATGAATCCTCTTAAGTCTCCACAGAGCGCATGTGTGGCTGAGAGAAACACTCATAATTTGTTGTTTTGCAGAAGGGTGGTTCCCTGTGCCTTTGGAAAGAGGCCTTTGCTGAAAACCAAACAACAACAACAAAAACTTTCCCTCCAGGAGGCCAAAATCCGGTGTTTGAAAGTGTACAAGCACATCCATTGTTTTTGGCATGGTCTTTGTGCAAGCGTCCAAGAACAAATTTTGCTCTGAAAGCAATGAGATTTGTGTGGAAGAAGCAGTAACACTCTGCACATGTGTCACACCACACTGGAAATATTATCCCCACTGTATAATATGTTCAGGATCTCATAGTGGATTCTGGGCAAGCAAAGGGCTGCTGCATCTTGTATTTTCTTGGCTTGTAGTGCTCCAGATAACCACTTAAACTTTGGGGGAAAAGTCTTAAGAAATGGGTATTAAGCAAGAAGCAAAACCTATCTTCCAATTCTAAACATAACTAAATGCCATCATAACATTTTGTTACATTGGCAACTCTAGAAATAAATTTAATCAATTTCTACATGATTTTGCCATAAGTTTCTGCCTTCCCAGACTTCTTCAGGGAGAACGGTGTCTCTTCTGTTTATCCCTTTTGGAATCTGGCCATGTATAAGCAAAGTGGTAATGTTGTTACACTGTGGGATTTTATCTGTTGGTTTTTGTCCCAAGACTCGGATTCCTGGAGTGAGATGATTGAATGTCTCACTACAGCTCTTGTATTTTTTTAAGGAAGTTTCTGTACTCCATGGATGTAAAGTTTTACATCTGGAGCAGAACCAACTGCAGGTATATTTTCTGTCCTTCACTCTCTGGTGGAGAAAGGCAAGATGAGCTCCTGATTTTGAAACATGAGAGAGTTGCAGCACTGAGATTTGCAGCACTCCAGAAACCAGGAGCATCCTGTCATTCTGAGAGTTTCTTGCAGAAGCAGTGATTGTCAGGGAGACGCATCTTCCAGTGGTATTTACAGCTTGATGTTGATTTTACACCACAAGTCATTAGAAGCCTGACCACTTTCTTATCCCCTTCAGTAGTGTGAGTAGGGTATTTCACTCCTGGGCTGTGGAAGCTTGCAGATCACTTTCTTCCCTATCTCTCACCTTCCCATTGGGAGGTATTTGCCAAGCCTCAGCAGCACTTTGGAGCTGAGTGAAACTCAGAGGCATCTTTTGTCTGAGTAGATGCCTCAGGTTAAAGTTAAGCTCCCAGATCTCCTCTCTCAGTGCAAAGTGGCAGCTTCAGGGAGTGCATCCAGGGAGGGTGGTCAAGTAGCACCTTGCTGCACATGCAGGGATGTGGTTTCACTGCCAGTGCAGCCTTTACCCACTGGCATGTCACCCCTCCTTGGACAGGGACCCAGCAGGCTTGTGGCATGTTGGTGGTTCTGATAGCAACCAGCTTGGAAAGCTTCTGATGGAGCTCATCAGGAGGAGGCTTGTAGGGAAGGCACTATTCCCCTTTTGTGAAATGGCAAGGCAGTTTTACTCCAGAGAGCCTCTCCCAGCAGCCGTGCAAATGAAAGACCACAGGTAAAGGCTACTGGGGAAAAACACCCACCACATTTTTCCTTTGTACCTACTTGGACTTTCTTCTTTCAGATGTGAAAGAAAGAGCTGGCAGAGAATGCCTTCCCTTCCTGCAAATGAGATTTCAATACCCAAAGAACTTGATGGTGTCCCTCTTTATCTTATACTCTGACACAGTGGAAGGCTTCAACTTAACCCTGGTAGTTAAGCCACAATTATCTGAACTGAGCCAGTGGGGAGCTGTGGAAAAGTGACACATGTATTCCCTTTTTTTTTTTAAATGTCACTCATCCAACTGGCTTTTAACAAGAGCGCTCTCCAGGCCGTCTCTAGAAGGATCTGTCTGCTAACAGGCATATATCACAAAGTTCTTGATCACCTCCTCTTCCCAGGCTTTTCATTGTTTGTTAAGGAGCATTGATGTGCTGCAAGATTCTCTCATTACAGTAACTCCAGTGTGTTGGACTAAAAAGTCCTCATGGGAGCTGAGAGACGGGCTAGCTGATCTTCTCCATCACTGTCTTCTGTGATTCCATTGTTCGTACATGACACTTCTCTAAACAGTGCCCTTAGAGAGCACTGCTGGCAGTACAGGTCTAAAATGCTGGGATTATCCAAGAAGAGCCTTTTTAGCTCAAAGCACATCACATAATAGAAAGTATAGACAGCTTAACCAAAGCAGTGGTTTTGCAGTCTAAGTATCTATCGGTGCATGCTCAGGGGACTGTGGCTTGACTCCCATTGTCTGCCAATCAGGTAATGACTTGGCACAGTGACTTTTTGGGAGCATGGCACATTGCTCTGCAGAGCTGTCACCATGCTGAAGAGCCACCCCAGGAGAGCAGACTGCTGAGCGGCCTCATACCCTGGCACATGCTCTGGCAGCTGGACCAGAGCCTTGGCGCAGAAGGGCTCCACAACTTCCTCAGTTCTTCCACTCATGGGAAATCTATGGGGTTGCTCCCTGCTTGGGGGTGCCTCCTGTTCACTGAACTTTGCTTCCTGTGGACACAGCAGTGAGTGAGTGCTGGTAGTGTAGCACAGCCTGAGAGATACCACCACAGCCATCAGCGCTGCTGAAAGCAGCCCAGAGCAGCAGCCATGGCCAGCCTTGGCCCTCGTCTCTGGATCTTCCCTTTAATCTTCCAACGGCAACTGAGCACTGCTCTGGCACGGCAGAGGTGCCTGTAAGGGGGGGCCGGGTGTGTGCCTGGTAGTGTGCAGCACTCAAGTGACACCTGACAAAGGGGAAGCAGTTTGCTGAAGGGGGAACACATGGCTGGCAGCTCCCAACAACCATGATGGATTCATGGGGCTCTGCCACTCCATCTCACCCTGGCAGAAAGGAGGAGATGCTTGTCTCAGCATCCACAGAAGCTGGCACTCCCTGGGCCACAGCAGATCCCTCAGTTTTAGCCAAGAATCCTGCTGTCCTTCTCCTGCCTGGTCCTTAACCTATGTTTTTAGTGACATTGCTCAAAGGAAGTGGGAATCATATAGGATAGAGAAATTTATTTTCTTTCTTCGGTCTTGAGGAAGGGTTTTTTGTCAGTTGATTTGTTTAGGTGCATGCAGAAAAGAAATACAATTCTGGGCTTTTATTTGGAAAAAATGTTTTATCTGAGGATGTAACTAAAGGATGCTGGCACTGTAGCTCCCTGGATCCTGTTGCCTTGCTGGGGTTGGGGCAGTTCGTTGGAATCAGAGGAACTGTCACTGTTCTGTCTGTACAGGTAGAGATTGCTGAGGCATCAGGCACAGCAGTGATTTGTCCAAAATCTGAATTGTGACTATATCAGGCTGCCAAACACCAATCTTACAACATCTTCTCCTATGTAAGGTTAATAAAAACATATCCTGCACACTTCCTAGGCTGCATACGCCCACCTGCCCCCTTTCCACCAGTTAATGACCTGTCTGAAAGCAAAGAAATGTGTCTGTTCTTGGGATACTAGTCAGCTGTAGCCAGGGTGGGACCCCAGGCTTTTTGCCTGAAAGAAAACAGCTTCATCTAAATAAGATTCTGAAAGAAGTTCCTTTTTTTCCTGTATCAACAGCATGCAAGACCCTAAGACCACAGTACTTCCTTACATTGCTATTGACAGAATGCTCTGAATCCTGAGGAGCTCTTCAAAGAGGGACAACTTGTTTACATTTACTCCTTTTTGATCTTGCTTCATAAACACACAGAGCTGTCCTGTCACTGAGCAAAGAGAGGTGTGCTCTGGCTGACTGGAATTACTTGGATGGTACAGAGCATTCCCAAAGCTGTGATGAAATGCAAACAGTCAGCTAGCCATCACTTGAGAGAAAATGATAAGATAGAGTAAGAAAGCACTTATTAACAGAAAACAGGAGGTGATTTTGCATCCTGCCTTTTCATTATCTCAGTAGGGAAAGGTTCTGTGTCATGTTCATGCCTTAACTGTGGTGAAATGAAGGGGCCTGATCCTTCTCCAAGACTGAGGCAGTAGGTGAGGTTGTGGCCAAGGTGCCCCATGCTTGCCCAGTGCTGGGGAGGTTGCTCAGGAGCCATGAGAGCATCGGGCAAAATGCCATTTAAAAACATCAGGGACAAGGATTTGACAGGATTCTCTGTCTATTCACTTACCCTGCAATTGGTACCACAACCCATGTGTAGATATTCTTTAATGGAAAAGAAAGCCTATGTTAGATGTGTGTTCTTATGATTTCTCTCTCTTGAAATGGATCTGACAACTCTTAAAATTTCTGAAAGCTTCAGAGGAGGAGGAGGAGATCTCTGTGTGCTCGTTCAGCACAGTAGTGCCCAGTTCTCCCTCTTCAGACTTCTCCCCCTCCTATCTACTCATGAGCGTGGGATTGGGAATGGGATATATCAATTCAGCCATATCCCAGCAAGAGAAGCGCCTTCTCTGTTGCTATTTTGGGTTCCGTGGGTGCACCCTGCCTGCTGTGAACCCAGCATAGTGAAGTATTTAATTCAGCCTCCTCACTCATTTGAAAGGAGGCTGTTGAGCACTCTGACCACCACAGCCCCACTTTTACAGCTGGCTGTCAATTTCTGAGTATGCAGTGATATCTTTAGCTCTGACTCCAGAGATTTCCTGTGGAGCTGCGAGATGCAATCCTGCAAGCGCGCTGGAGCTAAATATACTTTCCTGGGTTGACATGCAGCCAGACAAACAGGGGCAGTGTCAACACTAGCCTTTTCCAGTGCTGAACAGGTCGAGTCGTTCTGGAGGAGGTGAGGCCTAGTTCAATTAATTAGGCAATTAAGTTTGTTTTGGTATTTAACCAATCTTTGGACCTCTCTGTGCTAATCTTGTTTGTAAATACCTAGAAAATGCCATTGCTGTATTGCAGCACGGCACTCAGCTTTGGCAACCAAGGCTGTTGCAGAGGAAGGTTTTCACCCTCCAGGCAGACTTTGGCTGCAGAAAAAATGTTGTAGGTTTTCACTTGTACAAGGCCACAGCCTTTAAGAAAGATGAGAAAGTAAATTTTGAAGCAGTCCAAGTTTAGTGAGGGATAATAACAGCAAAAACCTGGAAATGAGACACACAAAACTGGCTTGTTTCACATACGATCACCAAACTGCCAAATTGGTGCCACACACTTTAGACCATAAGGAAATATTTTGAGGGAATGAAATAAAGCTCATTAGTCCTTCAGGTTGTGCACCTTAATTTTGTCATTATAAATCTTCAGTCATTTTCTCCTGCAAACAGCTGTGTCCATGCCCAGCACCTGTTGAAGATGCAGCAGCTTTCCTCCTCTGCATCTGCATTTGGCTGTTGATCTGTGTGAGTGTGGAGCTGTTTGATTTTCCAAAGCAAGGGTGCTTCCAGGTGACAACTATGACTGTCACTGCACTTACAGTCACCGTGGAGAGCTACAGGATAGAGGTTCACAGTCTGCTGTGAGGAGGAACAGCAGGAAGACAGAGCCATTCCACAAGCTTCCTGTACCACTTCCCCCAGCAGCTTTTGAAGGCTTGTGGCTCTGCCTTGGCTTGCATCTTTGCTGGTTTTAGTGGCTAGCCAAAGGAGCTGGAGTTTGCTGCAAGATTGTTTCTGGAATGTCAGGGAGAGGAAGAATGTGGTTTATTTATGCTTGGTTTTTGTTCCTGAGCATTGTCACCATGCCTTTTTCAGGCAATGGTGGGTTCATATCTTTTAAGAGAGAAATGTCTCATTGTAAGCAGTGAAAACACGTACTACTACTTCAGCTCAGAGTAACAGATTAATTTGGAAGGAAGCCAGCAAAGAAAACATGCCACTTACAGTTAAACAAAAATAATAATGCTGGTTGATGAGTATAGGGCAACAATGTACATTGCTAATGTGTTGTGCTTGTTAAGGAGCTGATGTTTTTGCAGTGACAAACTGAACACTGAAGTCTGACGACTCTGTTACAATTTGGAGATGTCTGACAAAGTTAGATAAGTGTCACCATGCTAAGAATCCCAATCCTTTTTATACAGCTGAACTCCCTTACTAGGGTGCACAGGTATTCTGGCTGCATGACAAGGAAGTGTGAGCACTGCTGTTGAGTTGCCGGAGATGTCCGTGAGGTGTAAAAGCAGCACAGCACTGGAGAGTCCTGACACTTCTGCCAGTGGTGTGGCCTTCCTGCTTGACCACTGGGTTTCTCACAGAGGAAATGCCCCAGATAACACCCTGGCCATCTCTGGCAGTCCCTAGGATGTCTTGGAGAAGAGGCCTGGAAACTTTGGAAAGACCTGGAATCAGCCCACTGAAAGCACAGTAACTCAGTGGATATAAACTTGGCATTTTTCTAAAAGCAAAACCCCCACTGCATTTCATTCACAGCCAAATGGGTAAAGACTTTCCATCTTTGTGCCTATCTGTGGTACCAGATCCTTAGCAACATCTTCAGCTGCTTGTTTCCCAGAACTTGTTGGTAGCTTTTGGTGAAGCCCAGAAAGATGCCAGCACCGGGATGGATGGTGATTCTGATGGACAGCTGCCAGTCTGTGTGTCAGATATCTGAGTCTTACATGTGTACTTTCATACATAATATCTAGAAAATCAGGTGTGGAGTAATTAGGTTGAAAATCAGTGAAAATTCAACAAAATGTTTGCACCCAAAGAATATAGCTCAACATCTTCAGTGGGCTACCGTGGAGATGCCTGAGTGCTTTGATTTTTGTACACTAAGAAGCAGATGAGAATCTGCAGAGACTCACAAAAATTGTGACACTCCTAGTAGTGATGACTGCATCTTTTATTTGAAACATTATGAACCCAGTTTACCAGCTGGAATATGGCACAGGAATATCACCTCACATGGTGTTGGGGGAATATTTGATTAGTGGGTTTGCTAATGAAGCAGCAGTGCTGCTGAAAAGTGACCCAGACCTGTTAAAGCTGTCTGAAGTAAGAATTGTGATTCATTTAGGTGTTTCCTACTAGGTTCCCAGTCTATTGCAGTGTTGTAGGTAGTTTTGGAGGAAAAAAATTTTAAGATGCTAATGACAGAGTTACAGCTACAACCTAAGGGGAGGTGGAGCTAAACAGAAGAACGATTCATTAGAGAACAAAAGAAATGTTGGAGACTTTGAACCTAAGAGTCTCCCACACATTAACTAGGTGTACTGCCAATATGCTACAGATGTGTGTTACATGAACACATAAGGTAATGATATGTCTACAAAGGGCTGAATGCATCTGTTTGATATTTTGTAGTGAATTATATTTAAGCAGGTGGGAAGCTGCAAACTCCCCAGTCCCTCCACAAATCAGAAACAAGGTATTAAGAGGTCCAAAGCTATCTTCCGTGGTTTTTGTAGACTCACAGCTGACAGCTACACCATGTGTTGGTAGATTGGAACCCTGCTCTATCACTGGGAAGTATAGCCCGTGCTTTCACAGAGCCACTGTTGGCTTTGCTTTGTGAAGGGTTTGAGGTATCAGCTCTCTGGGCAAAGTCTTTTGAACACAGATAAAGGATAAAGTAGCTGGAAGGAAGGAGGCAACCCGTATCACTGGGGATTTCAGAGGCTCCCTTTTTCCATGGTTCGCCAGGTGAATACTGGTGGGATGCTCAGAGAGAGAGCTGTGTTTCGGACAGGGCACACACAGAGCTCCCAGCCAGCCCCTGTTTCCCCAAATACCAGCTGAATTCAGCCTGGGGAGCAGGGAGTGTGCATGGCACTGATTACCAAGAAGACTGTGCAGTCAGACTCAAAATAATTGGGCCTCCAAATCAGGATTTAGTCACTGGGAAGTGACTGCTGTGCCAGTAACCCAGGGTGTAGCAGAAGGAAGCCCAAGCAGAGGTACTTACACCAGAAAGTTGTACTGCAGGAGTTTGCCCAACAATCTGCTTTGTGCTTCACTGCAGAAAATAAAGCGACATCAGTGTCCAGGACAGACCCCTTGTGATCAGGATTGGGAGTTCCTGGCTTTACTGTAGCTTTTCTTATTCTTTCCAAGGAGAGCACAGCTGGGAGATGTGGATAAGATGTGGCTTTTGCTAGTGACTTCTACAACAGTGAGGCTGGACCCTTAGGATGGGGCCAAGGAGATCTCAAGGGAAGCAAGAAAGGGGATGGGATTCTTGCAGCTGCAGAAAGATCAGGGTCAGAATGCAACTGCATTACAGACACTTATGCATCCATAGAGATGCAACCAAAATACGCCATTAGTACAAAGTTCTTTAGAATTAGATTCATTTAGCTCTAGGTTCATCTGTATAGTTTCTCTTGTGCTGTTCCATTTTTTGCTATTGCACATTGGTTTCTCATTGAGCATATGAATAGAAAAGGTATCAAAGCTGCTTTGGAAGATCTTTAATTGTAGGTTGTTCCCTTTTTCACTATACATTATGAAAAAAATGTAGTAAGGAAATGTGAATGCTCGGCTAGAGGAGGTCACCGATAATCTATGCAACGGCCAATGCCATTAGCTCCTTTGGATTTTGCACTGTATGGGACCTAAAGGAAATGTTCCCTGAAAATAGCCATCTAACTTATGAAAATGAGTCAGCCAAACCTTCCTTCAGCTGAGCTGCAGCTGTCTGAGCATTCTGAGCAGTGGTAATAGAAAGCTGCAGTATGGATGCTTTTTCCTTTTCTCAGGAGACTCAACTTTACAAAGGATAAAGAATGATGGATGGGAGATCTGCCCTGTTTTCAGTTAAATAACTTCTAATGTCATCTAAGAGGGAGCAGAGAGATTCTGTCAACCCATCAGTATTTTAGATTTGTGCAGAGCACAGCCTTGGTTTGGTGGCTGGGATTTTGAGTCACCAGTGCTCTGCCACTTACTGTTTTTTTCAGATATACATATAGCTTTGCATTGGGACCCTGCAACATGGTCAAATTCACGGTGATGGCAGGGTGTATTAATAAAGGGCATCATTCTTTGCAAACAGTGGTGTTTTTAATTAATATCTCCAGCAGGACCTTTCTGTGATTTGCATTTTTCTATTCCATGTCTTTTTAAAGTTACTGAGATAATGAAATTACAAGGATGAAAGTGGGGGCAGGGGGAACTCAAAGTCTGGAAAATAATTGCTGCATTTTTTTCTAAAGAAAGACTGTAGTCTTCATTCCTGTTAGTGATAGCTCAACCAAGGCACCGGAGTTGAGCGGCAACTGCACCAATTAGCAATGCTGCTGTTGGTTTGTGAATTGCATGTGAAATGTAGAATTTGTCCAGAAGTGCTAATGCAAATTGCTCAACAAAAATGTGCCCTCTGTGTCAAGTCTTTTCATTTGTTCTGACGTACTGCTGTCTCCCCAGATTTCTCTGATCGATAGATCCCTCTCTCAGTTGACAGCTACCAGAGCTCATAAAGTAATGAAAAGATTTCTTATTGCCATTAGCTATGTCTCTTCAAGAAGGGCTCTAAGCTGGCACCAGCTACTTGCTATACAACATAATTCTGACTTTTATTTATAGGGTATTGGACTTCACATTTCCAGACTTAAATGCTAAAAGCCCAGTAAATGCCTAAGATTTTACCTGCACAGAAGTTCAAAGACCTGGTTATCTGCCACAACAGTAATTTGGTCACTTTGCAAGTGTTCAGCATCCCCTGTTATTGTACATAGTGATAACCTTTGTGCTGCACTGGAGGGGGCTGAGTTACAATTGCTGTGGGAACTGTAACTTAACATTTCCTGGCTTTTTCAGCACACGATAGCTCATCCTTATATTATTTAAAAGAAGGAGAAGTGAAGCAAGGGCACAGTGAAATGTTGGTGTTCTCACACCTACAGAATATAAAATAGTGTATTTAGCTGTATGCAGATTGAAGTTGTATTTGTTACACTATTTATTGCACCTCTGAGCCATAGTCCCAGTTTAGGAGTCTCATTGTTCTGGGCTCTCTGCAGATGCAGGATGTAAATATGTTTCCTTCCCCAAAAATACTTCTAACCTAAGAGTAAGATAAGAGATAATGTAGGGAGACAAACACACCAGGGAGTACAAGGAAACAGAAGACTGCTGGACATCACGGAGACAGAAACTTCTACAAATGTAAGTATACCAGGGGGTAGAGTTCAGGGTCAGATTTGTGTGATTTGGAGACTGTCCTCCCAAGAATGAGATCCAGGAGGGAAGAAAGCGAGAAGGCACTTCTAGCTAAAATGTAACATGTGGAAAAGAGTGGGTTGTGATGCGGTGACAGAAAGTCTCAGCAGTGAAAGAGAGATGATGTGTGAGGTGCATATGCTGCAGCTGAATTTGAAAGCAAGAGAGGGTGTGGAAATCCAGAGTAAAGGGAATCCAAGAAGGGGCTGCAAGGACAGAGATGGCACAGGCAGGATGACAGGCAAAGAAAATGAGCAGGACAGCAGAACTTGGGCTGTCTACAAGCAGGGTTAAGATTGCAAGTGTCAGGGTGTGAGGCAGTGGGAGCCTAGCTGTGGGACTGCACAGAGCGTGGGGGCACAGATAACAACCAGGCCATGGACTGAGTGACAGCCAGGCCATGGTGTTGCCCACAGGGACTGAAGGAACAGGAAGGATAGCAGGCCTAGGGAGTAAGATGAGAGCCTACTTTGAGCTTGATCTGACAGATATCCACAAGACAATCCCAGAGGCAGGGCATGAATTTAGTCAGAACAGACAGGAAGTGGCCAGGGACAGAGAGGCACGTCGGTGAGTCACTGGTGCAGAGAAGGTTCCTGAATGTGTACAGAGGGAGAGCTCACTCTGAGACACGAGGGAGAGGGAAAGGAGCAAGGGATGAGGACACAGAGCCACAGAACGGCAGTAGCTGGGAGGGTGAGCAGTGACAAATTAGTCTGAGTAACCCTGAGCAAGCACATGAAGGTGTTCCAGTCAAGTAGGAGCACTGGGAAAGGAGGACCAGATTTCCAGAAGGAGCTGACAGGCTATGACAGAGAGCCTGGTATAGTGCAGAGCTGCAGCCAGACAAAGGAAATTAGAAACTCTGATTCTGATTCTGTGACAGGAGAGATGTGAAAGCCTGTTTGGAAAAGAATCTGTTGGAGATGGAGCCTAAATTCAGTCTAAATCATATAAATCAGCAGCAGCACACTCAATAAGCTTAAAGCTGACAGTGAGAAGAGATAGAGAGTGAGAGCTGGAGAGTCACTAGAAGTCAAGGGTTGACTCCTAGTGACTTTTTTTTTTGTTTTTTAAGCATGGAGAGAAAGCAGGCATGTGCTGCAATGGGAAAGAGCAAGAGGAGAGTGAGATGTAAAAAAGGAGAAGACAGATGGGGGCAAGAGAGATGAGAAGAGAGGACCCAGTGAGGCTGCCAGGACAAGCCGAAGGGCTGGGAACCACTAATGAGGCCACCTCCTCTGTGGCCAGGAGCGGAGAGCTGGGCAGGATGGGAAGTGGGGGTAGAGGGAGATCATGCCTTGCTTTAAGTCTCTCATGAGAAAGATCAACACAATCCTGTGCAAAGACCTGTCTCTAGTGAAGGTAGGGTTTCAGAAGTGAGTCCAGGCTGCAAAAAGGCAGCTGGGGTTGCGCTGGGAGGGCTAGTTAAGCTGGTAAAGATAAGTAGGCATTAGGAAGGTGGCAGCAAAGAAGGAGGCAAAAAAAGCATTCATGTTGTGGAGGAAGAAAAAAAAAAAAGAAAGAGGAAATTTAGGGCTTAAGCGGTATCAAGGCTATCTGAAAAGCCTCAGACAGCATTAATAAGGGCTTGATCAGCAAAGCAAGCTATGCCTTAGAGACCTGGAAGTCTAGGGATAAAGTCAGTTCTAAAACCTGAGCTGAGTTAGGCCTTGCAAAGGTAATTAGTTCAATTGTGAGGTTTTCCTCAGTCATGTAAATAGAGGGAACCATACAGTATGGGACATGTCGAGGTTAAAGACCTTAAAGACAAGCTAGGCATAGCCCAAATCAGAATACCTTATCTCAGTTTTCATTAGGACTAAGATGACTGAGTGTCAAAGTACAGGCCAGGTGGCTAATGGAAACACAAAGACCACATCCACGAGGGAAGAAAAATCAAATGAGTTTCAAGTGCTGGAACTAGGTAATCTGGGTTGCTTGGATTCAAGGACATTAAAAGAACTGGCTAATGAAATCCTACACCTGTTGTGCCATCCCAACCAGCTCAGTTTACCAGCAGCTAGTTATGTGAAACCGCAACAAAGATCCTGTGGCTTTGCCAGGCAGCTGGACCACTTCCCTTGGGCCTGCCAGCTACCTTATGGAAATATTTGGTTCATGATTTGAGATGGAAGTCCCACCTCCAGAGAGGCTGCACAGACAAGCACCTACAAACAAGGCAAGGGAGTTATTCCAGCTCTTCGAAGTCACTGTCAGGCAGAGGAGGATCATGGAATTTACACATGAATACATACAGATGACCATTCCTCAGAAGCAGCAATGCTTTTATCAGTCCCACTCATAATCTGCTGAAGCGCACCAGGGATCTGAGTTACTGTGTATCCAGAGTACACTCTCCCTCTGTGTCCTGTATGGGCACAGAGCAAAAGGAAGTCCTCACTGCACCTGATCCTGCTGGTGTGTGATCTCCCTCTCCCAAGGGCACGGTGTGAATGAGGGAGAAGAGAGCAGTGTGAAAGGAGCAGTTGTGAGCTGCAGATCACTCCCATGCTGTGCCAGGAAATACCCAGCTTTACTGCGAGCACCAGGGACATGGCAGACACACTCCCTGACCCCTCCCTGCATTCCTACCAGGCCAGAGACCAGCCACAGGGTCAGGGACAGTGCAGGAGAGGTCCCTGGAGCCATGCATGAAGAGGGCTACTTTGTAAGAGCCTTTGCCATACATTTTTCTGTGGATATTTTTTTGCCTTGGCAGAAGCAACACCATGGGGGTGATTGCGGCTTCTTCCCAATTTCTGAGGTGAGGTGCCTTCTGCATATGGGAAGGAGAGCATATGGCCCCCGTGTTTATTTCTCAGCCAGGATTCTTTCAGGCTTGGCAAATTACACACTGCTTGCTGAGGAGAAACACCAGTGCCAAGTTGGAATTTCTAAAAATGAAAGATTTACTTTATCTCAGCACAGAGAAAAGGATCTAAAAAACGCCCTTAAGTGTGAAAAAATACCTTTTGTTTATGCTCAAACAAAACAATCAAGAGGAAATTTAACAAAATTCCACCTAGAGTAAAAAAATCTCTGCAGTCATCCCCGGGAGACTTCAGGCAGCTTCTGCTAGGCATGAGCTAGAGCCAGGCTTTGCAAAATACCTCAACAACCAGTGAGTGCCATGGGGTCCAAGGTGATAATATGGTATGGGCTCGGGCCATTAGAAGGAAAGGGGCCGCCTGGTAATGGGGAGTGTTAACTGCTAGAGAGCTCCATTAGAGCATCTTTTTCTTACACTTTTTCTTTTTCCAAGCCCCACATTTTTCCCTGTGTGTGCTTAGAAGCTTTTCTTTCTCTTGCAGCATTTATTTTTATTGTGTCATTTTCCCTCTGTTCCCGCTTTTCATTGGCCCTGTGTGTTTGTTTAAACCATTTGCCTGCTTTCATCTTCCAATTTTCTTCTCTCCCTCTTTCCAGGGGCTCTCTAGCCTTACGCTTCACATTAGCTTTCCTCCTCCTGCTCCAGGATGGGCTTGAAGGAGGCATTGATTAAAGCTAAAACCTGCAGCAGGAGAATTTCTATCAGGAGCCAGCTTCAGGGTCCAGTGGCCTCCGTGAGCTCAGCTCTCACTTCGCTTTTCTCCAGAACCAGTTTCCAAAGTCCCAGGAAATCTGCCAAGACAGAGCCTAGCTGGCACTGAAAGGGCAGCTTACAGCTCCTCTTGAGGGGCTGATTTGTACCCTTGGAAGCCCTCAGCTGTGGGAGAAGGCAGCAGGGATGTAGCATGGAAAAGCTTTGGCGTGGGCCAGGTTTTCAACTCCCTCCTCCTTATTTTTGCTCCCCTAAGGTTCCCTCTTGCTTTCTGAGTGGTAGGGCACACTGTGGAATGCCATGATGGCACAGCTTCACACAGCAGTCTTTGAGGGGAGCAATTACAGCCTTCATAATACGCCTAAAATATAAGATTGGACACTTCAGCATTTCGTCAAATCCTTCCCCTCCTTCCCTCCCTGCCACCAGCCTTGCTTGGGGGCCAGTGCTTATTTCTGCCTCTTTTTTTTTTTAAGATATGGATGTAAAGAGGCTATTTTGATTTGAATTTGGGCTGATCCACCTTTCCCCCCTCCCAAAAAATAATAAGACCAATAAAAATTGCAATACAAGGAAAATGGTTATTTGAGATAAATTAATACTTCTCAGTGTACAAACCCAACCATTATACCCTTACACTCCATACCATGGTCTTAACTGGTGAAACTGAGGATAAACAAAACTGAAAGCAGGAGTAATTTCCCCTGCAAAGGTTTCTTTCTTGGGGGAAGGGAGAAATCGCCAGAGCTATTATTTGTAGAAGAGGAAATGAACCTGGTTTTATTAGGCTGGTTGAAGTTCAATGGCATTCTGTTGAAATGCTACACTCCTGAATCCCATCATTCCTGAATTCTATCGGTTGTGTTCAGGGTTTGTGGAGTTAAACCCCTGGGCTGGAGCAGAAGTGGGTGTGTGGGGAGGTGCCAGCAAAACGACAGCCCCTTCTCTTCACAGGCTTTGAGAAGAACTTCTGCCAGCCTTTAGCTCTTAAACAGTGTTAGAAAAACAGTTGCCCCTTTTAGAGCCCTTTGTTACCCACTTCATCACCAGAAATGAAGACATTGGAAAATTGCTAGAAGAAAACAAAAATACAACACAGTCTGACAGATCCTGTTTGTTCTGTGGGCAGAATAAACTGTATGGAAAACACAGGGAGGAGAGATGCAGGCGAAGAGAGGTGAAAGGAAAACAAATTGACTGCATGCAGAGGTCTGGTGTCAAACATCAGAGGGATCTTGTTTGCTCAGATACTGTATGAAAGACCATGGCAACCAGGGGCCTGGGGGAGAGGAGAGGTTTGCAGCCCCTCCCTGAGGCTGGATGACAGACAAAATAGGTGAAGTAATCTGCTCTGCTGAGCCTGCTGCTGGAGCTGGAGTTGTCAACCAGCATATTCCATCCCTTTGTCCTATACACTGTTTTTTCTGAGGCAAAAAACACCCCCAGAAGTCTGCAATGAATGGATTTGTAATTCCCTTAGTCTGTCAGATGGTACCATTCTGAAAAAGGTGGCTTTGCTGTGGGCAGTCTGATTTAGAGAGAGGACTAAGATCCCTGCAAGACACAACAAGTCACAACATTACAAGGAATTCAATAGAAATATTTCTGGGGGAGTATAGGAATGTGCCTTCAGGCTGTCCTGAAAACACTGGGTAGAGATGATGTTTTACTGTGACCTAGTGTATGGAAATGGAGTAATATTTTTGATCCCAGTAATAGGTTGGAGACCCCCCTTCTTAACACACACACACACACACACACACAGACACGCAGGCAGTGCCTGTGTGCCCAACAGCAGCTCAGGGCTGTGTAGAGATGAGGGCTGTTCTACCTTGTACATCACAGCCATTCCATTGCAGTAGTGTTGTGTTTATCCAGAAAGGCATTCATCCTTGAAGGCATCAAATTGTGGAGATCTGCCATTTCTGATGGGTAATGGAATCAGAGGGTAAAAATGTGATTGTTCTTTCTGATTTGAATCTGTCTTCAGCTTCCAGTCCTTGTATCTGGTTTTGCTTTCTTTGCTGGATAAAAGAGCTCTTTAAGGAATTTCTTCCCTCATGAAGGTATTTTTATCCACCATGGTCAAAGCATCTCTCTGTTCTTTTTGTGGTAAGGTAAATGGATTGAGCTCTTTAAGTCACTCACTGGCAGGCACTTTCTGTCACAAATAATTTTTTTGTCTTCTTTTTCTGCTCTGACTCTAAAATGTAGATGTCTGATTGTATACATTTTTCTAGTGTCATTCTTCTTATGCAGTGTGCAGGATAAGCTACCTCCTGGCTTCTATTTGCTTTGTATATTCAATATCCATTCGCTCACATGCCACAGAATGGCACAGGAAATTATGTCTGTTCATCCATTTTGCACATTCACATCCTGCTTTCCAGGCTATGTTTCTCTCGGCTTTTTGGGCAACGCTTTGTTCCCAGACATGGAATACCCATCCTCTGTTGATTTCTGCCAGTAGTTGCCTGGAACAGCCCCCTTTTCCCTGAGGTGCCACTTTGCCCCCCTGGCCTTCAGTGGAAGCAGAGCTGGCTCCTCCACATCCAAGGGCTCCGATATCAGGCTGCGCACAGAGGGATAATGGGCAGGCTTGGCTGTCCCTGCCTGGTTCTTGGGACTTCAGCTGGTGGTCGTTCTGTTCTGAAAGGAAATTGTGTGATTGCTTTTAGCTGCAGTTGGGGGATTGAATGACATGTGGAAGGAATAAATTGCTGCATGATAAGGAAGAGGCACATAAGATTTGAGACAAAGAGGAAAATCTCATTTCCACTCCCCTATGTTATCTTTTTATTGTGCATAACTGTACATATCACACGTTACTCTGAGCTCCTGTGGAGTATCCCATCACTCCAGTAGAGCCCTGGAAATACAGTGGGAAGACACAGGATTTATCTTCCTGTTGCTTCACTAAGGATCAGTTTATCGACAGGGGGCAACTCCTGTGGAGGCATTAGGTGAGCAGCCAGATCCCTACACAGGTTCATCTTACCAGATGCCCTGCAGCTCTACAAACCTGCCCAGGTGTGTTATGCTGTGACCGTTTGGAAACAGTGGCTCCTTTTTGGCTCTGTGAACAGGCAGCTCTTTGGCTCCTTCAATACCTTGTTTTGCTCCCAGGGGCCAAGCTCTTGATTCTGTCCCTGGGCTGCCTTAAAAGTGGGCAGCTGAGGCTGCAGGCGCAGGAGGGCTCCCAGGAGGCTGAGCCAGGGCCAGCCTGTGTTTGAACTCACTCTGTGGCACAGCTGAGGGGCCTTGGCACCATCCTCCCTTTATGTAACCAGCTGTTGGCTTCACCTGTCCCTTGGTGAGTACCCTGCAGCGGAGCTGCGGCACCACTGTTCCCGACTGGGATGCCTGTGGCTCAAGCCACTCTTAGCAGGAGAGAGCTGTTTGCAGCCTGAGAGCAGCACAGAGTGGCTTTGGGTGGTGTGAAAAAGTGCTAGAGTGAAAAATGAGAAATCCCATTGTACCATTTTCCCAGATATCACAGCCTGAGAATGCAACTTGTGTTTCCCCTTCCAGGGCATCTTGTCACTCTCTTCAGGGACTCTCTGCCCACAGGGCACCCCCATACACACATGCCCACATGCACACATGAGCAGAGGGCCCTGGGGGAAGGAGCTGGGCAGTCCCCTTGCTGCTGCAGATGTCTGGGAGTTACAAGGCGAGCCAAGCTGTGAGCATGGGCCACTGGGGAGACCAGCATGGGCACCTGCAAGGGTGATATGCAGCCACAGGCTGGATGCTGATGGGGGTGTCTGGAGAGTGAAGCTAGAGGCAGCAGTGCCAACTGGTGGAGAAAGGAAAATGCAAAGGCTGGGCAGAGGGTGTAGGAAGGAGAAAAGGATAGCAGGGAATGAGGAGGAGGAGCAGGAAGTCTAGGGGCAGGAAGGCTCAGGGTGCAGTAGGAGGATGAGGGAGCTGTCAGGCAGAGCAGGAGCAAAGAGGATAGTCAGTGAAGCTTGGATTAGTTTGGTTTTTAAGCTCTGTAAGTGTGCACTTAGCCTGAGTTGCTTGACTTGGTGTTCGGCTCCTGTGGTGAGATTGCATCTGGGTCTGGAGCTACCATGGCTTGTAAGAGGCAGCCCTGTAGAGTCCAGTGTAGCTTCCTTCATCCCCAGTTCCCTGCCACACAGCCCATTGCCAGGTGTCATCTCCACACACTCCCCTCAGAGGGTAACAGTAGCAGTGATAGGCTGCAGAGCTCTGGGGAAAGAGCTCTCTCTGCTCCCAGGTGCTAGGGAGCATTTTCCTGCCTGCAGAGACCTTTTGCCTGGGCTGTGCTCCTATTTTCAGGACACTCAACCCAGGGCTGCTCCCAGTGACCTCAGAAGGGCCTTTCATCATCAGCTGGGAAGAGCTTTTGCCAAGAAAAAAAAGGAAAGGAGAAGAAATATTCTGGGCAGGAGGGTGGTCTAGATGAAGAGGGCCTGGCTTCAAACCAGAAACAGGAAGTTTTCATGATGTACCTCAAAATGACTAAACACGCAACACTGGAAATGACACTTTTGTGCTAATCTTCGTATTTCCTTCAGCTGCTGCACAGTGCACCAGGCTCACATCAGCTGATGGGGCTCCTTTCAAAACTTTCTTCCTTTTAAACTCCAGAATTAATTCATAATATAATCCCACAGAGAATGGAGTGCTTTTTTGCACAGGGTAAGTGTGTCCCTCAGCTATACTCATGTGTGCATTAGGAGCCAGGACAGGAGTTCTGTAGAAAGATTTTTTGAAGGCAGTTCAGTGACGACTTGGGCTGCAGCCCCAAAGGCAGCTGTGCACTGAAGCTCGCAGAGGAAGTTCCAAGGGATGTCACTTCACAGCATGCCTTTCGGCTCCTGGGTTTTTTCCCCTCCTTTTTCTTTGCCTTGTAGTGGCTGCAGCAAAGGCTCCGTTATTTGGCAGCATTGCACTGCTTTTGTCTATAAATGGAAGCAGTTGGCCCATGTCCCAGTATAACACAGGATAGTCCTGTGCATCAGTTATGCAATCGGTAGCTTGATGACTTCATCAGAAGCCAGGGGAGGGCCAGGGGGTGGTAGGAAAAAGCCTTTGCCATCAGCTCAGCTGGAGACAGCCAATGAACATGTGTGTGTCCCCAAAACAAAGAAAGCAGGAGCTCAGCGACAGGGGTAGGTGAAGGGTTTGGTGCAGGAGCCGCTGAGAGATCCTTAGCGATTCCTTGACCCCAGCTTGGGGGAGACCCAGCCACTGCTGCAGCCCTGGCCCTTAGGATGCTGCAGGGACCATGCTTGACCAGGTTGTAAAGTGCAAAGTGCAGTGGGGGATGGTACTGTGGGAGAAGTGGAAAGAGGAACAGGGAGAGAACTTTCAAACCAAGACAGATGTTAAAAGGGGAAAGAACCTAAATATCAGAGAGCCGCCTTTCAGCAGAGAGCCCTTCAGGGAGTATCTGTGCAAATTAGAGAGGTGGACAAATTGTATTTTGTTATTTCCTGAGAAGGGTCTTTGAAAACCTGACCTTCATGCAGAAAGGCTGGTCTTCATTTCCCAAGCTACCCTCCAGCACTGAACTTAACCCTTTCCCTGACTGAGTTGGGGTGGGTGCTGCAAGATCACCTTTCTGTACGTCCAGATCACACAGTGACTGACATAACTCAAACCCGCAGTGAGGCAGGTGAACCTGAACCTCACCCTGGCAGGTTTTGCACAAATGATGCTAAAGTGACACAGGTCCTTTCCATCAAGTTGGTGGTTTTGAATAAGTACCTGTCGTCTCTGTCCATCAATTAAAGAGGTTCTATGGGCTCTTAACACCCGAGATAGGGACTGGGCACGCAGTCTCTGGTTTTCAAATACGGCATCAGGGGCGGCGTGGTGCCGGGCCGGGCCCCTCGGGAGCACTGGCGGTGTCGTGAGCCCCGTTTACCCTGGCCTCGGGCTGGGCGGGGGCGGCTTGGGAGACCGCAGCCGACTCCCGGGAATGCTCCCCGGAGGCGCCGGGAAGACGCCGGCCCCCGCTCGGCCCCGCTTGGGCAGGGCCGCGGGCGGGTAGTGCCACCTGCCGGCGGCGGCAGCGCCGGGAGGGCTCCGCTGATCCCGACCCTGATCCCGACTCTCCGCCGGGACGCGGGTTGGGATTTACCCCGGCCTTTCGTGGGTGCTTTTTCCAGGACTAAAAAGCAGCAAATTGGATGAAGAGAGAGTGGGGTGTGTGCAGGGAAGGCGCTTGCCCTGAGTCCTTCCAGCCACACACACTGGTCCAGTGCTGCAGGATGGAAATCTTGAATAAATACATAATGGAGTAAAATTTTGAGGATCTGGAGAAGAATTAGTGCTGCCAGCTCCCACTATTCGTTGTGTGCACCTAACACCTTGGCTTCTTAATCCAGAGGGCATTGTTAAATTGTGTTATGAAGAGAGGGAAACGGAAAGGAAGACAAAATGTACTTGTCTCCTTGAGAAGGGAGAAAAAGTTTAGAAAAACGTGACTCTGAAGCATGAAAAAAACTTAGCACACAACTTCATTGTTTCATTGTTAATGAATTATGAAGTGCTCCTGCTTTACATGAGGGGCTTTGAATTCCAGGAGAAAAGAGGAACCTGTTCCCTGTGGGGAGCAGTCCATAGCTCAGTCACAAGCCATGAGCATCTTTCCAAGGACTCACTTTCTCCAAGCCCCAGGCTTCATTCACAGACTTGGTGCCTCCTCAGCTTGGTGAGCTGTGATTTCCCTTGCCTGAGGAGCACCCCAGTAACAAGGCCTTCCCTCTCTCTTTGCACAGGAGCACCAGGTGGGATTGTCACGGCCCACAGGGCCCATGCAGCCTTCTGTCCCGGTGGGCTCCAGCAGTGTAGTCACAGGTACCAGCTCCGGGGGGCCCTTCCTTGGGAGCCAGCCCCAGGCGGCCATCATGAAGCAGATGCTGATCGAGCAGAGAGCACAGCTCCATGTGATGGAGCAGCAGAAACAGCAGTTTCTCCGAGAGCAGAGGCAGCAGCAGCAGCAGCAGATCTTAGTGGAGCAGGTACAGTATTCATCTGTCTCCAACACATGCTGGGATGAGCATGAGCGCTACAGATAGTGCAGCACCAGCCCTTCCTTCTAGATTTGGGAATTCTCTGTGTGGCTCCTGTTGGGGTATTTCAGCAATGGCTGTCAATGAAGAGGCAACTGTATCAGTCCTACTGTTAGCTTGGTGGGCTTGACAGTCACATTGGATTTTAGGCACGGGAAAAGTTAGCTCTTAACCTGGCATCTAATTACTAGTAACTAATTACTAGTTACTGCTGTAACTGCAGCTGAGTCCAGCAGAAGCAGACTCAGCTGCAGTTACAGTCACAGGTCCTCTCCCCGAGTTCGGATTATGGTCTTGCACTGGCAAAATCTGTGCACAGCTGAACAGGGATCTGGGACAAAGAATGGACGTGGGTTAAAAGAAGCCTTAGCAAAGAGAAACGTTACTATGAACCCAGACCAATTCCTTAATCTGGTTTATTGAGTGCCAGTAGGAGCAATTTGGTCATACAAGGGAGAGACAGCAGCAAAGGGAGAACCAGAGACTGAAGTGGGAGAACAGTAAAACCACCTCTGGCAGTGGCAATGTGGAAGAGTTGCATTGGAGCTATCACTTGGCTTCCTGAGCTCCTGGGCTTTGCAATATGGATGTTAAACTACCCAGTCTGAATGGTGGTGTGTGCTTAATTCAGCTGTAGTTTTAAAGCAGCCCAAGAGAAAGCCAGTAGAAAGTCACACTGTTGAGTTCCTACAAGATCATACCCAAGTTTAAAGTTGCAGCCCCCTAATGTTACTTAAATAATCCTCTGGTAGGTCAGCAGTTGCTTTAAGCTCGGCTTCTCCTCTCTTGCTAAGGAAAAACAGCTTAAGACCATCTGCTTAAGTTTGTTAGAACACATGCATACTGTGTAACCACAGAAATACAGATTGCCTACCCTCCTTTCTCTTGTTGCTTCTGAGAAACAGAAAAACTTACTCTCAGTGAACAGGAAGGATGCTCCTAGAAATATTTAGGATAAAGATGCCTGAACTGATTAAAGTGTGAACAAGTGCATGAGAGTGAGGACACAGTAATGTATCCCATGGATTGGGCCAATTCACATGCATAAAGCCAAGAGCCAGTCAGTGATTTGGCTGCTGAGGGCAAGCCTAAAAGTGTTTAAAAGCCACCAAGCTGAGGCTGTCACTTGTGCTGGCAGAGATGAAAAGTGGCAAAGTCACAGTCCTCAGGCTCCTACCTTTTGGGGTAGTTTGTGCCTAACAAGTCCCTCTTTCTTTTTGACAGTTTGTAACACATACTTATGAATGCAGGGATTAGTAATTCCTTCTTTCCCATCTCTGCCATTCTCGTACCTTTGTTACACATCCTTGGTTTTGGACACAATATTTGTATGGCTGCAGATGATGCTCCAAGACATGTCTTTTCAGTATGTGCTTAGTTGAGTACACCTTAGCATCTGAAAGCTCTGTTTTCATAATCAGCCCTTGATTCTGTTTTAAAATATTCACAAGTATTCATAGAAAACAACCACAGAGGAGCAATGTGATCTGGATCAAGGGAGCAATGTATTTTGCAGTCACCACTCCCCAAATATCATTCACTGAAGCACAAGAAGAAATGTGCCTTAGTATCCATTTCTGTTTTGGCTCAGGAATGTTCCTAGGTTGCAGTGCTTGGGTCAGGATGCAGTAATCCTTGCAGCTGAATGTTATGAGTGCAGACATGGAGCAAAGTCTTGCACCAGGAACACAAACCTCCGGACCTTGGCAGGATTGAGGGAAGGAAAGTGGATACAGTTGCCCTTAGACCTAGGTGAGCAAAGTTAGTTCACATCCCTCCCTCTCCTTTCTGCCTGAAGACAATTAAGCTCATGCTGTAGATGTCAGGATGAAATGGCTGTAGGTAAGGAGCAATGGTGTTGGCCTCAGTGCTTGTTCCTTTTTGACCCAAAAAGAGTCTGAGTAGTGAGTAGCCCAAGTGCCCAAGGAGGACTCTCCAGATGACTCTGCCTGTCTCTCCAGAACACCTCACCAGATAAAAACCACTGCAGTTCTGCAGTTTTGCCACCAGCCCATTAATTAATTAATTAATCAATCATCTCTTTCCTCTGTCTCTTCTTTCTTTCCCGTCTTCATTTTCAGCAGTTGCAGCAGCAGTCACATTTGCCTCGGCAACATCTGCATCAACAGCGAAGCCCATATCCAGTGCAACAGGTCAATCAATTACAAGGTAAAATTATTTTTCCTGTTTTGGAGTCAATGCCCCTCAAGGTAGCAAGTGAAAGCTTGTGCAGTTTGTGAATATCAAGGTTTAAGCAGTGTGCCAGAAGAGGAACACAGGCTGTTGCACACACCACGTATTTTACCAAAGGGGAATGCCCAAGCTTGCATATTCAGTTACGTTTATATTTTCCTTTTTGCTCCCTTCAGTGAAAGCTGCTTTTTTTTTTTTGACATTTGTTTTGCCTCTTTGACATCCATACATCATGGATTCATTCATGGATTTATCTTGTTTGCCTCTACTCTTAGGCGTTTTTTTTCCTGCTAGCGTTTCTGACTGTATCTTGGTTTTGTCCCTCCTTCATTCCCCACTGTATCTAATTTGATGAGCAGAGAATTTCAGAGAGGTCATGCTTATCTGGAGAAGGGACTGATAAATGTCAGGTGTGGGAAACACAGTGAAATATCTGAGATGTAAACAGAGATTTTTTAATGATCTCAAAAAAACCACAAGTAGTATTTTGATGTGCTCCCAGGTAACTGAAGAATGTAAGTGTACCCATTTTGGCTTAGGAAAAGAAGTTAATTCTGAGCTTTTTAGGTGCAAAGCATCACCTGAATGTCTTCACTAACCATGATTTCTATATAGACATGAAATGAACACACACTTGTGCTGTATATTCATGATAATGTCCTGTAGCTGCAACAGAAAACAAGGGAGGCAATTCTGGACAGTTCACATTGCCGTTCTGGTTCCCAGGACATGAACAGGCAGCCACATCTTCTACTGGCATATATCAGGGTGGCTTCTTCTAATCACCTCCTCATTTTTATCTTTGGCACCATAAGTTCTGTATGAAATTACTTTTTTCCCCCAATAATTCATTTCCAAAATTAAGAAGTGTGTGCACTGCCGTCCACTGAGATGCACACATACAATCGCTCTGCATTCATGCTTCTTTGAAACATTGCCTTTGTATGTGTTATTTAAAAGAAACAGAGAAGAGAGTTTGGGCTAATCTGGACAGAGCAAGGAGTTGATTTTCATAAATGAACTAATTTAAATAGTTCACCATTTTTTCCTTTTTAGTCACGAGTGTAATCCAGTGCAGTAGGTTATGTGTAAATGAGACCAGAAGGTGGCCTAAAATCTTAAAATCTGTTGCATCTCTCATTCAACTACTCCTTGTCTGATCCTGTCGCTTATGCCAAGCACAGTAGTTAACAAAAGTAGTATGTGAACCACTTTGCTGTTCCAACTCCTTTGGAGCTTTTCAGCTGCCATTTTCAATTAAAAAATAGCTGAAGATGCATTAAGATTTCAACATTCTCTCTATCTTAAGTACTTGCTGGAGTCATCATAAAAAGACTATTTCTAATCATGGAAGGAACTGATCTAAATTGAGAGAAATCAAGGGAACCCCAGTGCCAGTCATTAAGAAAGCAGTTTGATAGCATGAATAAAGTAAAAGCTGCCACTACATGTGTTCTTTTCCAGTGAGATCCAGATGATCTCTCTTCATGCTACAAAATGTTTCATTTAGCTGTGTGCTGGAGCTAAAAAAACCCACCAGAAGCTTGTGGTGCTACAGAAAATGGAGTTGTAGCCATCCTCTGCATTATGTAATAGAATGACATGTATAGAAATGATGCTTCCTTTATCCAGACCCATTTCTCATGGAAACCAAGCCAACATCGATAACAGAGACCAGTGTTCTCCACTCCCCACAGATGTTCAGGGATGTTGTCTGCCACTGAGGGACAACAAATAGGGTCTGATTTAAAAACATGCAGATTCTGTTGTACAGTTCTGAACTCTTAAGCAATGATTTTATATTTACACCTGGCATTTAATAACATTTGAGCCTGGAGCAATTGTGCATCTCATACACTCTGAGCTTCACCTGCCGAGTGTTGTGTTTAGTTAGTCACTCAAACCTGAAGAATTTGACTGTTTAGTTAGTGACTCAAATCTGACTGTTGTATTTGGTAGTGACTCAAATCCACAATGAACTCATGGCATAATCTGAGCTCCAGATAATTGTCTTTATTTAAAGATAGTAAACACAGAAGCATATTGGCTTCCCAGAAATCAATAGCTCCCCCCTACCCCTGAAAGTAAGATACAAGCATGGTTATCTGCCACAGTGTGGAATTTAACAAGGCTAGGATTTTCTGGTTTCCCATCACTGGCCTAAGGTGAAGTAAAATGTGCTTATAGTATTGATTCACTAATACACTCTCCCTGCTTTAAATGTTCACAAAAACCCAATTTTTCTTCTTTCCTAGAATTAATCAGTAGCAATGCTATAGAAAATCCATTCATTTATGCCTCCTGAGCTATGAAAAAAATTGATTGGCCTTCTGGGCCTGGCATTTCCATTTTCAAGACTTGCTTTTGAAAGACAATGGAGATATTTAAAAGAGAGATTCAAATTGTAAACTGAAGTTCAGCTGCTTTGCAGCCAATGAAGAAGACCAGTGGAAGTTTTCCCATTTGCTTGCTAGAAGCTGAATTAGGTGTAGCTGAAGTAGATAAGTGCTGCTGAGGAGGCTCCTACAGATTCTCTTATGCAAAGATGTGTTAATTAAGATTTACAGGGTTGTGGGCTTTTTCTTACCTTCCTCCCTTTTTGGTGCAGGTTCACCCCAGGATATAGTGGCTGTGAGAAACCAAGTAGCGCTCCAGAGCATGAGAACGTCCCGAATGATGGCTCAGAACACGAGCATGATGGCCATGGGTCCCGCCCAGACGCCGAGCACGCTGCCCACCACTGGGGGCCAGCCGGATATGGGCATAGCTCCTTACAGCTCTTCCAGCCAGCCAGGAATGTACAGTATGAACACAGGGATGAGCCAAATGTTGCAGCACCCAAACCAAAGTGGTATGAACATGGCACACAGTGCAGGCCAGGGAACAAGGCAGCCTGCCTCTGGACAAGCGGTGGGAATGGTTGGCAGTTTTGGTCAGAATATACTGGTAAACTCTGTTCTTCCCCAGCATCAGCAGCAGATGAAAGGACCTGTGGGCCAGGTCTTGCCAAGGCCACAAACACCACGACTTCAAAACCTGATGGGGACTGTCCCTCAAGGAACACAAAACTGGCAGCAGCGAGGTTTGCAAGGTATACCTGGAAGGACTAGTGGTGAAATGGGGCCCTTCAACAATAGCACCACCACATATGCGATGCCATCTGGGCAGCCACGGCTATCCAAGCAGCACTTCCCACAGGGGCTCAATCAGACAGCTGTGGATACAAGTGGGACAGTGAGAGCCCTGAACCCAGCGCTGGGGAGACAATTGCTGCAACCACTACCCAGGCAACAGGCAGGCAGCCAGGCCAGGCCAATGGTGATGCCAGCAATAACCCAAGGGGTCCCTGCCATGTCAGGCTTCAGTCAGCCCGCAACGCAGCAAATGTCAGGTGATACCTTTGCTCAGAGCAGCCAAGACCAGGCCTACGAGAGGAATCCCACTCAGGACATATCTTACAACTACAGTAACGAAGGAGCAGGGGAGTCGTTCTCCAGTTTAGCAGAGGGCACAGATCTTGTGGACTCCATTATTAAGAGCGGACCAGGGGATGAGTGGATTCAAGAACTTGATGAGTTGTTTGGAAACCCCCAATGAATGGGCTTGTATAGTCTGGAGCTTTGGTTGTTACGTTTGAGCAAGCAAAGAGGGAGTCAGATGTTCTCCCCATCCCTGGATTGTTGGGTTTTGTTTGTATTGGTTTGGTTTGGGGTTATTTTGTTTCCTTTTGTTTTTAATTGTGTAAACCCGAGCTGATTTTGTAGCCAACTTTGGAAGATTCAGGGGACAATGGAAACATCAGCATCCCAAAACTTCCACGAAGCAATCTTTGTTGTATGGCAGTGCCCATTCTGTGTGTGTGTGAGGCAGAATGGGGAAACTGGAAAAGCCAGCTGATGCCTCTGGCTGGGAAAATTTGTTCTCTCCCCACTTAAAACAAGGCTTCATTACACAGTAGTATGGGGTGATCCCGATATCTCCCACCTTATGTGACTGTGCACATTGCAACTTCCAGGGAAGCAGATAGAAGAGCTTGGAGCAAAGCCTACAGATATCCAGGGGCAATTGCACAGGCCCTGGTCCGAAATGGGCTTAACCCCAGGGGCAAGCAGGTCTCAAGAGAGCCATGGCCAGGGCCATGGGGCTGGCTCTGGGCTGTCCTAAGGGAACGTGCAACACTCACATGACAAACCTAAACAATCACAGGGAGGTCACTGTTTTCACTGCAGAGTGATAAACCCCACTAGAAGCACAGGAGAACATAAATTTGGCAATGTTGTGAGGGCAGATTGATTATGTGACTGCTGCTGGAGACAGCCTAGTGGTGGGTTAATTTAATGAGCTGCTCAGTCCCCTTAGGACTTGCAATAATGCTTCCCAAGTCAGAGCACTTGGCATGGCCCTGCTGCCTGTGGTGTTGAAGGGCTGAGAGGTACCAAGAGACATTAGCAGAGGTCCTCAGCAGGTTCCTCCCTCTCCTTCCTCCCCAGGATGTTCTCAGTTCACTCCCTTCCCCTCCTGTTCCTTCAGTGTAAAGCAAGCTGAGCTGGCTGCACTTTTTTTTCAGGCAAGCCACAAAGGGGCAGGCAGGGGAGGAGAAAATAGGCATGAGAAAACATACAGTGAGGGTTTGGCACACAGGAAGACTTTCTCCTCCCCTCTTGAAAAGTGCAGGTTTGGCAGGTAGTATTACCCCAGGGTGTCTGGTCTCTCGAATGTGATATGTTCCGTTTAAACAGATGTTTGGTCTAATCCCTCCGGTTTGCTGGAATAAAATTCACTGCAGTATTTGAAGAACAGGAGTCAGTGAAGGACTACTGTAAAGAATATTCATGAGTGGGTAAAATAATTGATATTACAAACATGGGGTCTGCCCAAATAAGGTTTTAGGTAATGGGGATGTGTCACTATCTCCACTGTTTAGACCAGTGCTGAGCAGCCCTGTGATGAAGTTGTGATAGATCTCACACAATACTGAGTCACCAGCCATTCTGAGTGTGTACCCAAACTGCAGTTGGAGGCTGTTTTCTGGAAGCTATCACCTCTTTAGTGTTTTCAGCTGAGAGCTGCTTATCAGGTTACATAGCTGTACATAAAAAATGTTAACATGACCCACAGTCCAGAGCTTTAGCACCCTCTGGCCTAGTGCTGGCCTCTGTGAGCCATGAGTCTTGCTCTGCAGCAGAAGTGTGCAAGTGCCAGTCCCAATTCCTCAGCTCCTAATCACCTCCTTTTGTGCTGCTCTCCCTGGGCCCAGCGATGCCAAGTGCTGAGCCCCTGAATTCCGTGGAGGCTGAGGGCCTTGGCACTTGACACTTTCATGTCCTGCCTTTTCCTGTGGAGCACAGACATGCATCACATTAAAGAGGGGGAGCAGATGTGCCTGGAACTATATCACTGCCCCACTGAGACTCCCTTTTGAGCAGTTTCCCTTGCTGGGCTTGCCTAGTGGGGGGAATTACCTGTTCTAAATGCTGCGATGCAGCAGGACAAACTGCATTTTTAATGTGCTCAAGGTGAGCCATCAATCTAGCCTGCCCTGACTGCTACATTTTTAAAAATGGCTTTAATCACATCTCTTTTAGCTGACCCCTTTTTAAAATCAAGCACAAGGGCCAATTCCAGCTCCTGCTGAGGATGACCATGGTTTGCCTGCCTGCTGCTTCAGCAGGAGCTAGGTTGGGCCCTAATTCAGTGAAAGGGAGCACCAGCCAAAGTTTTTGGTTCATCCTGTGGGTCAGCATCTCTTGGTCAGAATAGAAGGGATAAGCAAACATTGGGAGAAGCAGCACCCTGAAGGGACCAGGGTGCTGTGGCTCCCTGGCACACACACTTCCTGTGTGTGACAGAGCTGTGACAGGGTGAGGAGACAGCCACCCTGCTGGGCAGAGGACAGCGCTGGGGACAGCACAGCACCCGTGCCTCGGGTGAGAGCAATCAGGGCTCACCTCTCAACATGGAGCTGGGAAGGGGGGACTTAGAAACACACATCCACCACACAGCAGCCAATGCAAGTCGGTGTGCATTGAGGAGATACAGGCCGTGGTGATAAATGGTGGTGAAGACGAGTCTCTGTTGTCTTTGTAAAGCTTCCTCCAAATACTCCATACTGGGATCAAGTACTAGAGAATAGATTTTATTAGATTTGGGGTTATTTGGGGTTTTTTTTCTTTCTGACTATGGTGCTGATGTATATGTAATGTTAAAAAAAAAGTAATTTGTAAATATGTTTTTACAATTCTACAGATATCACTGGGTCTACTATCTGTAAAATATATACATATAAAAAATATATATATATATTGTTTGTTTAAAATAGAGTATTTTTATTTCATTCCTTGACTCATCCTTACTGCAGTGGTATTGCACTTCAGATGACGTCTAATTACTAATTTGTACTGTATCCTTGACAGCAACTTGCTCCATTTTATTCAGATTTTTCTAGTTTTCTGGTTTTACTTTGTACATTAAGCATTGCTTATTTCCTTTTAAGACCTGTACAGAGTCTGAAAATGTAGAAAAATACCTGATGTTAACACACCACTTTTAAAGAAAAAGAAACAAAACAAGAACAAACAAACAAAAAAGAAACTCAAATAAAAGATGGTTATCTGAGTCATATACCTGGTGTATATGGATCATGTCTTGGCCCACTCCTGCACCTCAGTGAGCAATCTTCTATGGAGGAGAGGGAAGCTGTATGCTGGCAGGTCTGAATCAGCCCTGGGGTTTCTGTATGGCTGCATCACAGCACCTGGTGGAGTTACAGGTGCTGTATCTCAGCAGTTAACAGGCAGGGTATGGCCCATCCCAGGATGCCCCTCTTGCTCCAGCAGGTTCAGCAGCCAATGAATCCCTGCATCTCAGGCAGCCCCAGCAGCTGTCCCTGTGCAGCAGAGCCCACACTGCTGTAATGAGCTGTTGGATGGGACGTGCTTCACCACCTTCTGCCATAGTGCCCCTTTCTCCAGCAACGTGGGCTACCAATGCTTCCTGTGCTCTGAGGAGAGGCCTGTGCTCAGGCAGATGCTGCAGGGAAGTTGGTCCTTAATTTGGCCTGTTAGAGGTGGCAGCTCCAACCTTTTGTGTTTATTCTGTGCTGGGAGCAAAAGTAGGGAGTAGGGAGGTACTTTCAGGGGAGGAGACAAAATGGAGATGAGGTGGGGTGGTGGAAGTAGGGAAATGTGTAGCTGGACCTGGAAGTTGGAGAAAATGGGAAAACTGGGGAAGGATAAAGACACATGCTTAGATTAATTCTCTATCACCTACCGCTACAATGGTGTGGGAAGCCTTTTGGAATATGCACATAGACATATTGGACATGTATGGCCTGTCCAAGGTAAACATACCATGCAGCCTTCAAGGCTTGGCACCACTTTCTGTGTGTTCCCAGCCTACCAGGCAGCCATGGAGGATCAGACATTGGATCTCTGTTCACTCAGCTGGCTGTTTGGGATGTCAGGTGTGGTTTGGCTCCACATACAGCCTCTAAGGTGAGGTTCTCTTCTCAATGCCAGTGCCAGAGATTGAAATATTCTAGTTTATGACTTAAACATCTTCATGAAGGACTTTTGCCTATTATCGCAAAAACTGTATTACAAAAGCTGCAGAGAAGACCACCACACCCTGTATGGGGCCCTGACTGAGGCCCTACACCATTTGCTGATGACGATAAGATAAAGTAACAACTCGGGGCTGGGGGAGAAGAATACATTCACAGAGAACAAACTTAGCACCTTCAGGGTGGAGACCACAGCCCCAGGGCTATCAGCTGCCAGGTTCAAACAGGCCTTTGAACCAAAGGGTGGGGGGAAAGAAGCTTTGGGCATACGGTGAGAAAGCCTATGGGGAGAAGCAGTGAGTGCCCATCCTCCGCTGTGCAGACCAGCTTATCTGTGAGGCCCTTCACCCTGGGGGAAGGTGCATCCACAGCAGAGGGGGTGTCATGGCCCATCAAAGGCCTCCTTCAAAGGGGTCCCCAGACCCTGCACCAGAGATGATGCAACAGACCCTCAGTGTTGCAAGGGACAGTGCCAAACTGGCCCCTGGCAAGGGAGGCACGTGGGCATTCCCACCTGCCCAAAACGGATATTAATCCACTGGATTCTATACTTTTTGGCGTGGCATGGTGTGGCATGGCGGCAGCGACAGGGGACACTCACCACCAAGAAGACCAGATGGAGGGGCACAACAAGACATCGTTGGGATCCTCAGATGTGTGATATATTTCTAGCTAACCTCTGTCACCCTCTCCCTGTTCCCCCCACCCCCGACATACACTTCTTTTCTATTTCTTTCTTTCTTTCTTTTCTCTTTCTCTTTGCCTCTTTTACTATTAAATAAAATATATCAATTTTTTGGCACCAACATCTAACCTCATTTGGTTTTAATCATGTTTTTGGGTATACTTTGAACCTTTCTGGCTTTGATCCTCTTTGTTCGCAGAGACTTAGTTTCCTCTGCTCTTCTGTGTTTAAATTGGGTAGTAACAGCCAGTTCCTTACAATTCTAGATTTGGGTAACAAGGCATGAAGAAGAAGACTGGCCCAGATCAGAGCAGCTTGCTGGAATTGCCCCTGAGCATGTGCTGTCACAGAACAGTCCTTGCTGGGAAAAGATGCTTTCAGCAAGAGGCCCCTGGGTATCAACTGGCTTTGAGGCTGCATCCTTATTTCTGGACCATCATCATTTCTGGTCATGACTGACAAGATGAACATTTGCAACAGATGAACATTTGCATGTTGAATGTGCAGCCTGGTACTGACTCCTCCATCAGCAGGCAGGAAGTGGTGAAAGGAATGAGAGAATTGT
>VZTH01000396.1:0-21393 GCA_013397815.1 Aleadryas rufinucha
CGGCGCGCTGGCGTCACCGCCCGCCCGCCGCCGGGAGTTGTAGTGACGCGCGGGGCGGGGGCTCCGCGACCGGGGCTGCCGTGCTGGGGGTACCGCACCGGGGTACTACCGAGGGTATTACAGGGAGTACCGCACCGGGGGTGCTACCGGGGGTATCGCACCAGGGGTACCGCAGCCAGGGGTACCACAGCGAGGGGTACCGCCCCGGCGGTACCGCACCGGGGACACCGCACCGGGACGCCCCGCGCGGAGAGCTGCGGACCCCGGCACTGCCCGTCCTGCAGAGGAGGAGGAGGAGGGCAGGCGGGAGGGTCCCGCTCCCCCCGAGCGGCGAAGATAAAGTTTCACCCGGCTGGCGACGTGGGTGACACGGACACGCGGGATCTGTGTCGCAGCTGTCTGGCAGAGGCCTCCCAAGATGCGGCATTCTCCGCTTGGATTTAAGAAATCAATTTTCCAGGGGTTCCCATTTCACGTGAATCAGAGCAGCAATTGGATACACGGTTGGGTTCCCATATGCATGGGAATAACCTCACTGCATGAGGTGGCAGAAGGAGCAGTTAGTGCTCTTGGTGCAAATCAAAACTCACATCAAATTAATAGCATGGAACATTTTACCTTAAGTCAACTTTTTTTCTGGATAAGAGGTCAAGCTCTTTACATCTTGTATAATTGTTTTTTCTTTCTTGGCAACAGCTATATGGGAAGGTCTGAAAGGCAGGAAGGGATTTACTGTGATTGTGTTTCATATGGAGTCTGTTGAAAAATTGATACAGAGACAAAGGAAAAGCAAGTGTTGGGAAAGTAAAGAAAGAGCAGCCTTAGAGGAGTTGATACCAAAACATGGAGTAAAATTATAGAATCACAGAAGGGCTTGGGTTGGAAGGGACCTTCAAAATCATCTTGTTCCAACCCTCCTGTCATGGGCAGGGACACCTTCCACTAGACCATGTTCTTGTCAGCCTTTTCCATCTGAGCCTTAGTTTCCCTGAAGTTTACATGCACATCATATCCCTGTACTCCTCCTAGGTCAACTGTCCCTGTTGCCACTGGCTCTGCATTTTCTTCTCACTCCTCAGTTTGAGGAGCAGGTCTTTGCTCAGCCATGCTGGTCTCCAGCCTGCCTTGCTTGATTTCTTGCACATCGGGGGTTGGAGCAATGGGAGGTGACAATCACAGAGGCAGTTTTGGGATAAAAATGTCAAGGGCAGGTTATCTGGAGCAGCAAACCCAATGATAATGTGAAACTGGTGGGACAAGAGGATAAACATCTGTACCAGGGCACAGGTTTTGGCAAGAGAAATTGTAACTCACAAAATCTACCACTGTCCTTGATGGAGCCAAATATGTGGTAGGAAACAGAGATCTAATGGATATAAGAGATATTGATTTCTGAAAGGCTCTGACAAAATCCTTCATCAAAACATTTTGAGGGGAGTAAGGAGCCATGAAAAAAACCTCAGTGGTTTATAGACAGAAACCACAAAGGCCAGACTGGGATGGTCAGTCTGCACTGGAGCTACGAGATGGGGAGTTTCATGGGGATCTGAGCAGCGATCTGTGCTCAGCATCTTCATCAGTGATGTAGGAGCAGGGGTGGGTGGGGACGTGGTGAGGGTTTCTGGTGACACTGAGCTGCTTGGAAAGGCTGATGGCACCAAACCACAGCGGGACCTCGGGATGCTCAGTGACAAAATGACAGCTGAAATTCAGTGGAGAGAAATGTAAGTGATGAGCCTCAGAGGGAGCACTCCTTACATCATGCACAGGGCAATGGGCTCTGAACTGACTGCAACCCCTCAGGAAAAGGACCCCAGGTTATAAGAAGGAACTTGATTAAAGCATCAACTCATTGCTGAGCTGGAGTCAAGAAAGCAAATAGACGGATAGGAATTAATGAGGTAAGAGAAAAAACTGCTGTACAAATTCCTGGTTTGCTCTCCTCTTGAATACTGTGAGCAGCTCTGGCCTCTGTTCTCACCAAAGAACTAGTGATCAAAGATATGGGGCATTTTTCACTGAGGTAACTGGTTAGGCCAGGGCTATTCAATACAGTATTTCTATACAAGCCTCGGGCTCAGGAAGTCCTGGAGCTGCATGCAGCCTGCTGCAGGCTTGGAGAGTTTATGGGAAAATATCCCTGAACACTTCTCATACCCTTGGCTTATGGTATACCATTGGCTATGAGAGGATGCTGGGCAGGATGGTCCCTGCCTCTGACCCAGCACAGCTTTTCTTTCACTCTTCCATTCATCTTTTTTCCTCCACAAAATGCCTTCCCAGGACCCCTCTTCCCACTCCCCTCCTCAAGGACTTTCGTTAACCACCTAGTGATGGTTTGATCTGGAAGCTCCCAGCCTGGGCAAGTATCTTCAGAATGGCTGGCATCTGGAATTGCATCTTCCTCATCGAAACTGCTCAGCCATTTTCTTGTAATTGCCTCCTCGGAGCTTGTTTGGACGCTGCTTATCAAGCCCCATTGTGTTGCTTTCCTGCTTGTTTTTCCAACAGCCGCCTATTAAATTAAGCTCCTGTATTCAGACAGGAAAACCCAATAACCAGCTGCCCAGAGCCTCTCTGGATAAGTAGGACACATGCAATAGTCATCGTGTAAGACTGATGAGCATCCGGCCCCGAGAAGGGGAGAGCATGGGTACCAAGCCTGCCTGGAAAATAATCCCTGTAATGCCTTGTAACAGGAGGGGGTTGGCAGGGTTTGCTCATTGGGTGAAAAACTAAACCAGGACTTTCTCTGAGCTGAGGGAAAGAAAATGGGTTTCTTGTTCTAAATCTGTAAGACTATACTTGATAGTGTTCATCGTTAGCTGCTCACTAGACCCTAATAAATGTTCTCTGAGACCAATCCATGTCAGATCAATATCGTCTTATCCCTGGGGGACAGTTTTTATGTGTCTGTTCCAGTGAAACTTAAAAGGACACTCTTGATTCAGCTGACAGTAATGGAGTATGGAACCCATCCCCTTACAAAAATTAAATAAAATTGATTTTGGAGGAAAAAAGCCCTCTCTTCTTGAGGTTATAGTCTTTCACATTGCACAGATGATCTGCTCAGCAGAAAAACAGGCCACAGCTTTTATTTAATTGTTATTTTGGTCTAAACCAAAGGCTTGCACCAAAAGAACAAACCCACCATCTGACCCCCTACCACCATCCCAATCCGTTGGAGTTTATGGGAAGATTTCCATCACAGCAATCAGGGCTGGTTTTGGCTCAAAGGTAGGAGACAGCATTATGCTTCTTGCTCTTTGACATGAGGTTTTTAGAGTACGTAGAGGACCTTTAGGGGTTCTGTATCTGGGCTGGGATGTTCTGTGTGAAACCAAACCACACCCTAAGCCAGCGTTATCTCCAACAGTGCCGAGCCCAACCTCACCCCAGGATTCACATCAGCTCCCTGCAGCTGGCAGGGGGAGGCAAAGCTTTGGTGTAACATTTCATAGCCTCAAAAGGGAAAATAAACGCATTCCCAAGGCAGGACTCAGCCGGCTGGGAGCGTTAGCAAAGACTCAGTGGATTTAGGCCCTGATTCTGCAAAGTCTTTAAGCTTGTAAGGAATTTGTAATTTGCTTGTAAGCAAATTCCCATCCGCTTCAGTGGCATTTAATCACATGCACATAAGTGCTTTATGGCAGGCCAGGGAGTTGTACCTTGGTGGAGGTGGGGATATCGAGCCCAAGCAGCTGAATTCTTTTCCAGTGTGTTCAGAGAAGGGTAAAATCATGGAATCATATTACAGAATCATGGAGTGGTTTGNCCCTCTCCACTGCTCTCTGCAGCTGCCAGAAGCTCCTCGTGCCTCCCTCGCCATCCATCCTCCCGGCTGTCTCCCGTGAGATGCTGCACGTGTGGCCATGCCCTGGTTTGGATCATCCTGCTGGTACCTGGTGTGTCTTTGGCAGGCTCCTGACACTCAGCTCCTGACTGCTCACAAAGCCAAGGGTGACCCTTCCTGGAGCCTCCTGCCACTGCTGGGCTTCACCCAGAGCCTTGTGCCAGCCTCACATGCTGGATCTGGGGGTAAATGTATTGTTCAGGGTGGCTGGAGGGCTCTATCTCTTCCCCTCTAGACTCCCCAGTCCTGCCAGAAAACAAGCCATTCCTGATTAGGGATCTGTTACTTTGCCTGGGTCTTTTTTCTCCTCTTTATTCCTAGAGATGATGTTTCTNTTTGAGTTGGAAGGGATCTTAAAGATAATCTAGTTCCAACACCCCTGTCATGAGCAGGGACACCTTCCACCAGACCAAGTTGCTCAGGGCCCCACCCAGCCCGTCTTTCTAAGAAATAAAAAATGTAAGAAATAATTAGAGAGCAGATTGTGAGACTTATTGCAAACAGCTATAGCTGGTCTTGCTCCAGCTCTGCCCTGTCTAAACCCACTCTGCTGAGAGATGCTGGGAGAGCACAGCCTCTCCTGGCTGCTTCACCTGAAAGAACACCATGCCCTGTGGGAAACAGACGACTCAGATGAGTGGCAGAGAGATATAAAGCACTTGTAAGTGTGCTGGGGGTATAGGAAGCCCTAAATCATCTCAGTGCCTTGGCCAGGGCCCTCCACCNGAATTGCTGTAGAAGATACCAAAAAACAACAACAACAAACATTTCAAGGTGGACAGAGCAAATTCTCAATGGATGAAAGTTCAGTACCCTGTTTTCTTCCTCACATCCATGGTTATTTATCTCCTGAGAGCAGGGAGGGAGGTGAGATGAGGGGTAGCATCCAGGGAAGAGGTGAGGCAGGAGGAAGAGGAGCAAAGGGGTGGGAGAGGGGTGTAAATCAGTGCCTCTCTCTCAAGGCCAGAGACTGCTGCAGATTTCCACCAGCTGTTGCTGGGGCTGTCAGAGAAGGGTTTAACAGGGATGTGTGCACACATAGCCTACAGGGAGAGCTGCTTTTATTTGTTCTCATCTAGCAGGGGTTGAATTTATTGCCTTTGCAGAGCGGCCAGCAAAAAGCCAGAGCGTCACTTAAATCCCATTTAAAACCTCAGATTAAGGCTTTGCAGGAAGGGAAAACAGGGAGGTGGAAATGGCCTGGCCAGATCTGGCTCCATTGCCTGGGGGAGTGGGCTACAAACCCACATGGCTACAACAGCCAGGGAGACAAGTGGGGCTGTTGTTTTATCAGTGGAGCATCCTTTGCTCCAGACCTGTAGCAGAGACAGTGAGGAAGTGCCAAGTCACCTTATGCTCATGAAGAGCCTCCAGCCTCTTACTGGAGCATAAAACAGTTAACCCCCAGGTCACCAGGTGGGTCCCAGCCCAATTCTGCCATCCATTAAGGAGAGAAGCTTATCCAAAGGAATTAGGAGCCCTCATCAAAGGCCTACCTGCATTTGGAATATCTTAATTCTCCTGATTTTTGACATGATTCAATATTCTAGGCACCTATCTTACTTCTGCAAGATGCCTAAGCCAATTCTTGGCAGGATTTGTCCAAAGTGACTCAGCCAAGGTCACTCTTGGAGTCTGTGGTAGACCTGGGAATGGCTCACAGATACCCCAAGTCCTGGCTGAGGGCAATAAATCACAAAACCATCTCCATCTTGCTCACTATTTTGGTCCCCCTGATGTCCTGCATCATTAAATTTTTACAGCGCCTGACTCCAGATGACTTAAAGTTTGTGCCTCCTGTCTCCAGTAACTGCAGAGCTAAGAGGTTTTGTTCCTCTCAGCACAAGGGCTGGAATGTGAAGACTCAGCGACCAGCACAGGCAGGAAAATTTCTCCCATCCCTAACAGCTGTGTAACTGGACATACATGCTCCCGGTATCTTTCAGAGCATCAGTGTGGCTTTTACAGGTCCTGGTGCTGCATTTCTTTCTAATCAGCAGAATTCAGGGCAGATCTGTTACAGGACTTGAACAAGGATGTTGCAGTCAGCAGAGCAGCAGAGTCCTGTTGGATCCCTGTCGAGAGATCACATCCTGCACGGATGGAGCGAGCTCAGTGCTGCTCCAGCCTCCCTGCTCCATCGCTGGGCACTGCTGGGGTGACATCAGCACCATGAGGTCATCTCTCTTGACTGGCTATACTTTCTTACAGGTTTTCCCTGGAGGGCTCTTGGTTACTCTCCGGTTGCAGTTTCTCTGCTGCGAGGACTTCCGCAGGCTCGTGTTCCCTTTTCCATGGTACCCAGATGTTGCTCCACCCCAGGGTCTCCGTGCAGCTGTGGCTCCATCAGCTGTCATGTGCTGGGAATGTTTGTGATGGGGAGGTATTGCAGCCACCTCTGGCTGATCCAGGCTGCACCCACAGCAACAGCCCTACTGGAATTTTTTCCTGGCTGGGCATGGGGTTGGACTCTGCAGGACAGGTCTTCTCTTTCCTCTGCTCAGCCTTTTCTCTGCCCAAGCACACAAACCTCTCCTCCTTCATCTGCCTTGCAGTAATTTTAGGTCCATGCACAAGACTCTGGCTGATATCCTGGCAGGATGTGCTCCGTATCTAAAAGCTGCCCATGGCTGGTTCTGCTCAGAGGTCTCAGACTCAGGCTGCAGCCTTGCAGGAGCCCAGGAGGAGCCCCTGGGAGTGCAGGGATGAGCAGCTGGGGGCATTAGGAGATGTGGCAGTAACAGCAGCCTCCCTGTATCACTGTCCCCGTGGTGGATGGACCCTGAATGTGCCCTCACTGCCCCGGATTGCTGGTGACAAAAAGGTGTTGCCAAACTGGCAGAGAGGGAAATCACGGTCACAACAACAGTGAGAGGGACCTCCCCAGTTGCAACCTCCTTAGTCACAGCTGGATTACCAACCCCATCCTTGTATTTTCCGTGGGGGCGGCGTGAGTAAGAGCTGACTCCTAGGGATGTCTGTTGCCTCCAGAAACCCTTCAGGAGAGAAATGCTGATAGGACTATCAGGCTGTTTAAGTTTCAGGACACATCAGGGGAGCTGAGCAGTTGTGCAAGGAGTGGGATGGTGACTCAGGTACAGGACAGAGCCAGCCCATGGGGTCAGGATGTTGAGGACTGCCCCAAGCATCCCCCAAGGCAGTGTCACTGGGAGGGGATGGGCATGCACAGCTCAGCCTTTTCCACAATATCTGCAACACCTCGGTCCCTCCAGAGATTATATTTGGGACACAGACTTGCCCTGGAGAAGAGCCCCCAGCCCCTGCAGCAAGCCTGGTCTGTTCATGGCTCTCCCTGTTTTGTCCGATGGCAAGTTGGTGGTAAGATCAGGTTTTGGGGGTGTCTCAACACCTCCCAGATGCTGGGTTATGTATAAGGGACAGCACAAATCATGAGCATAGGGCTCAAACTCACACCAAGTCTCACAGGTCTCCTGCAGCTCCCAGCCATGGATATCCCGGGAGCGCCAAGACCCTGGCTCCAGCCTCCCCGCAGCCAGCTGGGGTGCGGGAGAGGGAGACGGCAGCCCCCCAGCTCCCTCGAGGGCTGGCGTCAGGGTCTGCACCCAGACCCCAGGGCGATCCCCCTCCCTGTGGAGACCTGGGAAAGGGAGTAATGTGGAAGAAGAATTTTCCCACTTGGACTAAGCTGATGGGAACGAAACCTTGCTCCCTCAGCCCTGACTGCCGAGGCGGTGGGAATCTGAGCTCAGCCCCTAGGCGACTTAATGGGCTTTTAAAAAACCCCTTTGTATTGGATCCATTCTTCTTCCCAAAGCTTGCTGGCCCCGCTCCAAGGGGAAACCTTTGATTCTACAAATACACCACAATTATCATCCCGAGGAGTCTCAGCTATCAGGCTCCCCGCCTCCAAAAGATCAGCAGGATGCCGGAGAGGTGCTTAAATCATTTCATCCTAAGAAAGCCTTGGGCTGTAACAGCTTCCCTGTTGCTCGGAAAAAGCCACCCCTCTCCCAGCAGCTTGGCTCCATTTTTCTCCTAGTGATGCCGTCGCTAGTGGAGGCAGGGCGGGCAGCGCTGCGGAAACCAGGCCACTGGGCTTCCCGGTGATTTCATCGGTCCTGGGACCCAGCTCGCGGAGATTTATGAGCTCACAAGAATCTCGCCTTGGAGTTATCTCCCCCTCCCCGCTTTTTATGGCTGTGCAGAAAGGGATTCGGCGATAGAGCCCTGCTGGGCACCGTAACAAGCTCGCTCTGTTTGACAGATGCAAATATTTTCCTCCAACATTGTACAGGTCCATGTGCACGGGCTGCTCTCGCCAGCGTCGCCACCACCCAGCACCGGGAAGCTCGACTTGGCGTGGGGGAGACGCAAACCAAAAGCTTGCCAAGCACTGCATCCACTCCCTGACTCCTATCCCTTGCTCACGACTCCCCTAAGCTCTCCTCCAGGTAGGTTTCTATTATTTTTAAATTGTTTTGTTGGTTTGGGATTTTTTTCTTCCAGAAGTATTTTTATTTTCTTCAGGTAATACAAATCCTGCCCTTCTGCAGTGCTCTCCAGTCTAATGCTGGGATTTTTGAAGGAGCTAGATGCTCCACTTCCAGCAGGAGTCCAGCACCTCTCTCCTTGCAGAAATCCCCGTTTAAAGCACGTCATCAGTACTTTTCTGCAGCTGTTTTTCTTAGTAGTCTAAATAAAGCTTTCAAGTTACAACTCCTTGATGTGAAGCCAGATTCAGAGGCTGTCAGTTCCTTTGTGTACCCTCAACTTGTCCGGGGGTGTTTTGTTTTATTTTGGGATGGCTGCTTGCTGTAAAGCTGTGTATTTTAGCAGCCCATTCTGCTCTTTGCCGGTGACAATGCAAGCTCCAAAGCACCACTGAGTCCGGCCCCTGCAAACCCTTTGCACTGTGCCTGCCTTTCTGCGAGGGTAAAGGATTTTGCAAGCAGGAATTTGCTCAGACCACGGGTTCACCCTCCCTGTGCCATCACAGGAGCCCCAGGGAAAGGTGTTTCACTGTGGCTGAACAGCCAAGGCCACCGTCCTTCCCAGGCTGCAGTTGTAGCCATCATAGCCCTGGGATACTGATGGAGTTTCTTCCTCATGGGAATCAGTTATACGGGGAAGGCTGGTCCCTTTTGGTGACACACGGCCACCGTGTGGGTCTAGCAGAGGCTGCAGTGGCATGACATTGTCGTTGGGGATGGCATCCCCATCCTGCTCCAGGGCCATGTGCCACTTGCTTGGTCACACTGCTGTGGCCTGTTCCCTGGGCCAGCCCAGGATGAAGGCAATGCGAGGCTGAGCCAGCTCTGCCACCAGGAGGAATGTGGACCCATAGCCAGCTTAGGGACCCACACAGATCACTCCAGAAATCTATCAGCAAGCAACAGGCTGAGACCAAAAATCCGCTCCCTATCCTTTATCAAAACCACTGCCGGTCACTTAGGATGCTCCAGGCATGATTCAACACTCATTATCTTCATTGAGCTGGAGATTAGGCTGCAATATTCCCAGATAATAGCTTTATTAGCTCTGTATTATTCTTTCTACATTATTTATTTACACTGAGTCAAGAACACTCAAAGCTTTCACTGAAACAGTAACACCAGTTCAGCAGACATTTTACACTGTGCTCTTTACAGGAGCAAAGATCCTGTGTAGAAGGAGCTACCCCAGGCCAAAAGTACCCTTGCCAGTGAGGTCTTTTTGGCTCAAGGAAGCTGTAGGTGTTATGGGTGCCCCACCAGATGCTAATAGTGTGGAAAGGTCATTTTCTAGCATTTCAGCACAGGCAATGAACTGCTGTGTCCCGTTGCCTGCTGTGCTGGCTCTGCCAGGGCTGCTCCTGGCCCAGGGACAACTGACACTCATGGCACAGCTCACCAGGGGCTTTTTCTTGAGCTCCCATGACCTGTCGGCCTCCAGCCATCCATCCTGCCCCAGCACAGGCTGGCACCAACCTTCTTTTGGCTAGAACAAGATTGCATTCTTCCTCCCTCTCTCCTGAAAAATAAATTAGACTGATTTAATGATCAATGCATGGGCTTTTGGCTTTGGCCTTGCTAATCAGCCAAGACAGCATATGGGCCACTGCAAATCCCAGAGAAGCAATCCTGGGTACAAGGAGTTGGCCCCAGGAAGGGCTGCCTGGGAGATCCTGCACTGTGTGCTGGTGATGTTACCAAGCCCAGATTTTCCTCTGACTTGGTGTTGCTGCAGAGGATGACTGTGGGGGATGACAGCAGCTGAGAATCCATTCACCTTTGCCCTATCCTTAATGACCTTGTTATGGAAAACAGAAATTGACAACCCGGGCCTCCAGACAACCAGCTCCTCTCTGGGATGCAAGGGACCTTTTCTGGCGCAGCGTACTCAACTCTCCATTTCTTTCTAAGTGACTCTTGTTGCAATCAGAGCTGCTGACCATCCTATTAGCACACCTCCCAGTCTGGATTAAAGGGACCCACACGATGCTGGGGGTTTTTTTTGGCTCACAGTCTCCCTATCATCTCTTGGTACCCATTGCTTCCAGAGTTGAGCACAGCCCCGCATGACACCTCTCACACTCCTTAGGGAGGGTGCTCCAGGAATGTCCTGCCACCCACCCGAGTTCAGCAGGTGCAAATGCAGAGCTGAACATGCACATTCTTGATAGCCCCAAATGGCCCTGCTCTCCCCATTTCACTCCTGGAAGAAGGATTCCCACTCGGGGAGCGACTGCTTGCAGCATACCCACCACACAGATGCTGTGGCTCCCCAAAAAGCCTGGCAGATGCTGGGGGCCAGCTTTGATGTGTATTTCTTTTCTATTTGAAACAGTCTCTCCTAGAAGGGCTTGAACTGGAGGCTGTATATAAAAGCTGCCGTTGTTTTTATTGGGCTACCATCCATCTGTTTATAACACAGATGCCCTGAGTGATTCTGCTGGCAGGAAGCAGAGGTGAAGGGGCTCCTTTGGATGTGCTCAGAAATCCTGTCCGCATCCAGGACTCCTTTTAGAGGTGTTTAACATCATCCATCTTTCAAGCCTCTCACAGCACTGCCACATCTCTGGGTTTTGGTATAAACACTCGAGTCCAGAGTCGGTGAGAGAGAGCGGGGCAGGCGGTGCAGTTACGAGATGTCCTGTGTCAGAAGTGGTGCAATTTGTAGCTGCTTGGAAACGCCCTGGCAGAGAAGCAGGGGATCTGGGAGACACACCTCTCTGTTCCCGGCCCAGCCCAGAGGCAGCCTGCCAGCCCCAGAGCACAGGCACGAAGCGCTAATGGAGCTACAAAACAAACTGCTCGTTTGCTTGCTGTTTGTATTCCATATCAACCAGAGCCGTCTGGAAGAAGCTCTGGATAATATTTCCTTGTGTGTTCCTTTTCAAAATCCCAGCTCCAGCTTTCTGGAGCTGCTAGCAACGTCCTGCCCTGGCACTGCCTCTAGCTGAAGCTCTAGTCAGCCAAGAAGGGATGAATTTGTCCCTTCTTTTGACCCACAGAAGGGGAGTCTCCATCCCTCTCCCCACCTGTGGTGCTCCCACCCTACATCCCACCTTGGGCTCTTCTACCCAACAGCCACTGCCACCACCCAGCCCAGCTTCATCAGCTCCACCTCTCTCCCATACCCATCCCTTTCCTTTGGGACATACCTTCCCTGAGTGCAGGTGTCCAGGCAGGCTGCACTGCAGCACAAAGCCCTGGTTCCCTTTATGCCTCCTGCAGCTGCAGCTCCTGGGACTTGGACTGCAACCAGATGACTTGCCAAGCCCAAAGAGTGTATCGGTGTCAGAGGAGGGATGTGGACATCCCTCCCTGTGCCGTGCCTCCAACACAGCCTCGCTGTGTGCTGAAAGCGCACAAACCGGACATTCAACTCACCACGTCTTTGCACAAGGCCGGCCACGGCTGGGGCTGCCAGGGAATTATCAGACGCTCTTGTGGCTCTGCAGAGAAGCCAGGATTCTAAGGGAAGGGTTACTGATTGCATTTTGGCCCTGGGGAGCTGTGTTGGACAAACTGCTGTATAATCACTGCACAGTCCAGCCTGCAGAACAGCACTGTAATATTTTTCTCTTATCATCGTGCAGCTTTGGAAGCTCTTATTTGATCTCCTTTATCCATGTGAATGTGTTCAAGAATGCAGCAGCCTCTGCCTGCAGAATAGTTCCTATTGTTCCCTTTGTTCATGTGTCTGGGCTGTTCCTCAGCCTCCTCTCTCCCTTCCTGCAAAGAGACACACTCTGCATGGTCAAAAAGTATCTTTACAACTTGATCTTAGATATGAACTCAGCCATGGGAAAGGCACAGGGCATATTTTCCTGAATATTACAGCTTTTTGTGATGCAGAGGGGAGCATGGTGAAAGGTACTCTGAGCTCACACAGTGAATTAGCTGCTTTTAACTTCGACCAGGATCCATTCACCCATGCCCAACCTGCAAACTGCTCAGAATTAAGGCTGAAAATGGATGGTACTGGATTGGGCATTTTTGGCTTATCTGTCTGTTCCTCCTGAACTGCTGACCCTTTTAGTTTTAATAAATCCACAGTAACACAGCAAATCAGCCTGGAAGAGAAACAAAGAATCTGAAGGCCATGAGAAATACATATCTGCATTTCAATTTTTTATCCTGCTTTTTTTCTGATACAAGAGCTTGTACATGCCTTCATGGTGAAAACAGGCTGGAATTGACTTAGATATTAAAAGTATTTAACTTGGAGACTTCTTTTTCAGTGTGGAACTGAATTCAGTGCTTTTCAAAAGCAGGCCTCCAGCTTTGCAAAAACAGGCCTCCAGCTTTGCAAAAACATCCCTCTGATTTGTAGATCAGCCCTTTCCACTTCTCCTTCCAGACAGGTCTGCAGCAGGTTATCCTAACACAATCTGCACAATCTTTACACCCCGTTGAGCCCACAGTTTCAAAACAAACCTCAAACAAACCTCAGCTCCACCTGAAAACCCATCTCCTCTCCATCCTCCTTGTGGAGAACCCATAGGAAAATGTCAAATTATACAAATGAGAACTTTGGCACAGCTGAGTTAGATCAGGCCGAATTAGTCATCAAAGTTACAGCTGGAGGTTGTTAATCAAGCAAATTGTTTTTTATATTCTGTTTACAAAATAAGAGAATTGAGATTATTGGTTGAGCCTGGAGGCTGATGCATCACCAGCCATGGTAAAGCAAAGATGACACAGAGCTTGCTCGCACACTGAGGAAGGTGTGCTCCTTCATTAAGCCTGAGTCACCACTTCCATTAGGAGCAGGATGGAAGGATGGCACCAGAGCCACTGGCTGCCACGGGGCAGTGGCCAGAACCTGCTGAGAGCCTGATCCTGCACTGCCTGTGGCATACATGACTGGTGAGACAGGTTGGAAATCACTGGCTCAAGGCTGGATGTGTGCTTTGGCTTTCCTACCTGCCTCATTGGGAATTCATTTAGAAAGCCTCGCTGGGAATTCCTCCTTAGATTGAATTTATGTGAGCAGGAGGCCAAATAGTTATTTAATTTTTTTTTTAGGTCTTCTTACTTTTTTTGGTACTGAATTAAGCCAGGGAAATCACTTACTGCTGTTCAAGTCTCATGGATGTGCAGTGCTGTTAATCTCAGACTTCATAAATTGTAAATTAAGCTTCCCAAAATCATGAGATTTGTATTTGTTTATTTTTAAGTAAGAGAAATTGTCTCTTTTTATTGGGGTTTTGTGCTTCCAGGACATGACATGGCTTTTTTCCCCCCCCACGTAGCAGCAGAAACAACCCGTTCTGCAAAAATTAAAACCTCTACCACAATTGCCTGACACCAGAAACAGGAATTTAGAAAAACATCCCCTTCCTAAAGACTCAACTGAAACCTTTGGACATGGGCAGTGCAGGTAGGGGCAGACATTTCAGTTCACAGGGACCAAGTTATTTCTACCCTGATCTCATTGCTGTGAGCAGTGGTCTCTGAGACTGCCATTGCTGAGCACCCATTATTTGATCTGCAGACTGAGGAGGGAAAAAACCCCAAAGAGCAGCTGATTTTCAATGTGGCCTCTCCTCTGCCTTGTGGCAAAACCCCTTCCCAGAGTGCAGAAAGCAGTAAAACCCTCCCGCCCAGCACTTCCATTTTCAAGCAACGTCAAGGCTAAAAGTCCCCCAAGTGAACCCTGAGCGTCCCTTTCCTCTGCTCAGCTTACAAAGCAGGAGCAAAGAACAAACCTCCTTTCCTGTCCCTCCTACCTCCCTGAATCCTTTCTCATTAAGGAAAGAAAAGGTCAATATTGGTGGTGTTGAAATGCAGCACAAGGACCGAACTGCCTCCTGCGCCTGGTGCAGGGCGCTGAAAGAGCCAAGCGTGAAACAACATTTTCCAGAGCCTCCATCAGCTCAAGGGCTGTTTTGGCCTGCCAGTGTGCAAGGAAGGAGCCTGATTTCAGGAAGCAATTTGCAACTAGCCCCTTAGGAGACTAAGGGGAAAAAAAGCACCTGTGAGTGGGTCATAGCTTGGCCTCTCCTGATAGAAGTTTGAAAAGTGTCTGGCAATTTGGGAAATTCAAGAGGTGGTGGACAAGTCCCACCAGGAGGATGCTGAGGAAACCTGAGGCTCGCCACACCAGAGTGCTCTTGGTGAGGCTTCCCATCTTGGCCCAAACCACTGTCTCCCCTCCCCTCAGCATCTATTTGCCAGCCCATCCATGCAGCAAAGCCACCACCTGAGCCTGTGTCATCCTCATCATGAGCACAAATTCTCAACAGTGGCATGAAGAGATGATGGTTCCCACCCCACCACTTTACCCACCCGTCTTATCTCTCTGCAGCTGTCTGCTGCCTCTCCAGAGGTTCCTCTCCATGGCCTGGTAGATGCTGTCCTGACCAAGCATGGATTTGGTCAATGGGAACTGTCTTGCTCCCCTTTCATCCCACCACCTTCGTGTTTCCTCTTGTGCTGCCTTTTAACTTTCCCATTAACACCTCTTCACCCTCTTTGAGTCCTGCCTGGCGATGGTTGCAGAGATCAAAGCTGGGACTGGCACTCAAGGTTTTGAGGCTGTACCATGATGGGCAGTAGACTCCCCTGTATTCTTGTGTTTTTCTCTCCATCCCTCTCCATCCACTATTGCCTCTGCTCTTAAATCCCAGGCATTCTGGGTGCAGAGAGATGCCCCTTCGGTCTGTATTTATCTGCCATCACTTATGATGCTGTCCTGGGTGCAATATGAGAGATATTGCCTAAGCCTGGTTGAAAAATAGGGCCCAAAGTCCCTTGGGACCAGCATCACAGTGATCAGCCTGTATGCTGCAAACCGAGCAGGGATGGAAGGCTTAAATGTCCCAGAACTTTGCAACAAATACTGTCCTGTGAAAAATAGGAATATTTTCCCTTTTCTTGCCCTGATTTGGTATCAAACCAAGTGTTTAAAAAGCCTGACTTTTCTCTAGGAATGGAAAATTTGATTTTCGACCAACCTCCCACTTGCAATCTTAAATCTGTTTTAGAAGGTACCTTTTTTTATCCTCTTTTTTGTTATTTTTCAGTGCAAACAGACATAATTTCTACACCACCCAAATACTCCTTTCTTGTGTACCAACAACACAAGGCATTTACCTTGGCAGACCAGGTAAAACAGTGCCCTGAGGGAAGCTGAATAGGCCCTGGTGATGAGTTACAGTGTCTAACACTTCCCAAGTACAATCACAGTGATTTATGACCGCTGACATGACAAAGATTTTGTCTGGTAGTGAGGAGTGATGGCTGATGTCCCTCTAAATGCTTATCATTTCTGGCAGCTTAATTGAATCCCGTTAACAGATGCAACAAAACTGAGAAAAACTTCTCCTCCTAGGAGTCCTCATTGGACGAGCAAAGATGGTGTTTGCATTATTTCCCTGTTTTCAGGAATTCTTCTTTGAACTCAGAGGGTGCAGAAATGATCTTCCTACAAAGAAAATGCCACCAAAGGAGCATATTATCATCATATTTGATTTTAGGACACCTTGGCAGGAGAACAGCCTCCCATGATGGGTGGTAAGAGGGGACCCTTGGAGAGCTGCTGCAGTTTTCCACTGTGGAGTGATGTATCCCTCATTCAGCATGCAGAGGACTTGGGCTGAAGTCCAGCTTGGAGCCTTGCCCTCCTCTCGGGGATTTTGAAGCTTTTCAGAGCAGTTGAGCAAAACCTCAGATAACTGTGGCAGCAAGGGCATCCAGCCCTGGCCTGTGAGGTGTCCTGGGAGCAGCTCTGCAGCACAGGAGCTCCGGCAGATGCAAGGGAGGAATCCAGGCATTTCTGGCAGGCCTGCAGGCAGCTGGGGGCTCTGCAGGAGATCCCACTGTGCCTGGGTGGCTGCAGTGCTGCAAAGGGGCAGTGTTCGCTCAGCACCCAAGAGAGCAGCAAACCCGAGGCCACTGGAGGCAGGTGGAGGGAGAAAGCTCAACACTTCAAAGCTGCTGTGTGCACAAGGAGGCTAAAATGCGGGAGATGGTTTTTGATAAGATTCATCCATAGCAGCAAGGGGCACCTGCGGCCTGGAATGGCTTTTAGGAAAGATGAAGTTGTACATACAGCATGTCCTCCTGCAGCAGCTGAGCCGTGCTAGTCTCTCATCTGATTTCATGCACCAGGGTGTTATCTTTTTCTCGGGAAAGCCATGGAACTGGGTAGAATTTAAATTATACCCCAGAGAAGCTGGCTCGCTTCTCTGACAGAGGTCATAATGAGGGAGTCGGGATTCCAGTTATAGCCCAGCACAGCAGATGTAGCTGGGTTTGCAGATGATAAAAATACAGCCTTGTCTCAGGAATGCTGCAGAAGTGAGGCACGCGTGTGGCTGGCTTTTTTTTCAGAGCTGTTGTTTAACTCTGGCTGTACTGTAAAACAGTTGTTCCCGTTGGGAAATCAATATTTACAGAGTGAGCAGCAATGAGACATGGGCTGGGTGCCATCCAAGCACGCAGCAGGACCTGCTCTGTTGAATGCCCGCACCTCAAACTGGGAAAAATGTTACTCCTCTGTCTTTTGGGGTAGGAGTATCTTTTACTTTACCAGTGGTGAATACTATTTTATTTTTACTCTGCTCTGTATGTTTTCCAAGGCCAGCTTGCAAGGAACAAGGCAGCCACCGAAACATGGAAAGCTACATTATACACTATCCTATATCACACACAGCTCACTTCTTCTGATCAGAATTCAAGGCTTGGTGCACAGAATTAGTCACCCACCCCAAAGGAAAGCAATTTATCTCAGAAAGCAATCACAACTAACACTTCAAATACTGAACTTCAACTTGAGCTCCTACTTGATTGCCTCTGTATATCATAGAATCATAGAATGGTTTGGATTGGAAGGGACCTTCAAGACCATTTTGTTCAAACCCCCTGACATGAGCAGGGACAATTTCCATTTGACCACGAGGCTCAGAGCCCCATCCAGCCTGGCCTGGAACACTTCCAGGGATAGAAGTGTTTCAGGGACCTCCTCAGGGGTCCTGCAAGTCCACTGCCTACAGAGACCTTCCCCTGGAGGACAAATACCAGTGACCTCCCTTCAAGGAGCAGGTAACTGAGGCTCGGGACTAACAGCTGGGACTAACACAAACCTGGCAACGTGGACTCAGTGCTTTGCTGTTCCCCAAGGCACTGCCGATGGAGGAATGCACTACAGGCAGAATGGCACTGCCATTCTCACTTTACCTGGATACTACAATGAGTCCAGGTCCTCCTGGATTTGCAACAACACACTTGAAGCTGGCTCTGTAATACTGCCTGGCCCTGTATTCCCTCCTGTTTACAGAAGCACAGCTGTAAGGAAAATGTTCTGTCTCTAATCTCTATTTACACAGGATGGTGATAAAGAAATTCCTCCACAATCACTTAATCTCTCTTTGAGCTGACACCACCATCTTTGCTCACCCAGCTCCAGAGTAGCAACACATGCAAACACGACACAGTGATTTGTGGGCTAGGGAAGGACAGTCACATGAAAACAATCTCTGTACCAAAGTACCCCCCAAATCTTGTGCTCAGTTTTGAACCTCTCATGGCAAGAAAGACATTGAGGGGCTGGAGCATGTCCAGGGAAGGGCAATGGAGCTGGGGAAGGGTCTGGAGAACAAGTCTGATGAGGAGCAGCTGAGGGAGCTGGGAGGATTCAGCATGAAGAGAAGGAGCTCAAGGGGGACTTTTTCACTCTCCACAACTCCCTGACAGGAGGGTGGAACCAGCTGGGGTGAGTGTCTTCTCCCAGGTAACAAGTAACAGAGGAAATGGCCTCAAGTTGTATCACAGGAGGTTTAGATTGGGTATTAGGTAAAATTTCTTCACTGAAAGGATAGTCAGATATTGAAATAGGCTGTCCAGGGCAGTGATCGAGTCACTATCCCTGGAGGTGTTCAAAAGGTGTGTGGGTGTGGCATTTTGGGACATGGTTTAGTGGTGGGCTTAACAGTGCTGGGGTAACAGTTGGGCTCGATGATCTCAGAGGTCTTTTCCAACCTAAAGAATAATGTGATTCTAAGTTTTCTGCTGAGCACGATGAGTGAGAATGAATGAGATGAGTGTTCCACCAGGCAGGATGATATTGAGAGGAAGGACAGCCCCACCTTCTGGAAGCTGAGGTGGTTGAAGCTCTGGCCCAATTTTGGCAAGAGATTTGAAGCAAGAAGCCTGTTTTGGGGTGGGTTTCTGCTGTGAATTCAGCAGTGAGGTGCCGCTGGCATACGTGCTGTCCCCACCATGAGCTGGCCTGCTCGTGTTAGTAAGCTCTGAGAAAGCTCTGCATGAACTCACCGCCTGGCCCTAAAGGATTGGCAAAACAGGAAACTCTTTCAAAGGTGTCTAAGGACTTGATGTTGACGTTTGAATTTCCCTTTCATATCGCTGCAGCATTTTTGTCCAGGCGCTTTATCCCTGCAGTGCAAAGCTGTCATTTATTTGTAGTCAGAGATTCTGTGCTTTTGAAATTAAAGCCAAGGCAGACAGAAAATAAAAGTATTCCGAGACACTTTAGTGTATTAGACAAGTGTTAATTAGGGAAGCTGAGTCCTTCGAGCCCTTGGGGCAAAGCTATCTTGCGTACAAATAATTCAGAAAGAGGCAAAGCTGTTCTGCCTACTGAGATTTTTGGTTCTATACAGTTTGAGGAAAACACAGAATGTACTCCTCAGTGGAAACAGAATTATAGCACAGTGAGAAGGAGCTGAAGGGGTCTGAGACCAATGGAGACTGCATGGCCACAGCTGGGAAAGCAGCATCCTTGCTCAGCCAGGCACACAAGCAAGAAAATGGGCTGAAAAAATATGGCAGGGTTATTGTGGGAGCTGCTCTGGTCACAGTCCTACCTGTGAAATGGGTTCTGTCTGCTCACAGCCTGTGGTCACAGGAGCTGGCAGAGTGCATCTCACCCTCGTCCCAGGAGCTTCTGGGAAACAGCTCCCAAAGAGGCAACTGGCAGAGATGGTTATTTAAAAATACACACCTGAAGCTGCACCTGGAGCTGACCACATTTTCCTCCCAATTTTCGGCAAATTGTGTACTTGGAAAAACTATGGAAAAAAAAATCCACCAAGAACCTATGAATGTAATGCCTTAGGTGAAACTCTATCCCATTTGTTACCCAACTCAGCAAATGTTAATGCCCTGCCCCTGAATTCAAATTCCCATCAGAGCCATTTTCCCCACACAATGGCCTTCTTTGCCCTGGTAAACACAGAAAGTGGGCATTTCCTCAGAAGAAGTTAATTTGGCTTTTTAGACAAGCCCTCCACACATACAAAAAAAAAAAAAAGGGGGAGTGAGAAACAAAACCTTTTCAATAATATGGGAAAGTATTATCAAACAAAACCTTTCTGCTAAAGGGGAATACTTTCCCCAAGCCATTGAGATGCTAAGGGCCAATGCATTACTTTAATATTATCTTAAATTAAGAAAATTAAATGTCCTTGCATTTAATTTTACCAGTACTCATAACCTTACATTGAAGTCCTGACTTTATTTCAAAAGAGTGATTCATGCATTTAGCTTTTGGTTCATTTTAAACTTATTTTAGGAGTCACAATAAATCGCACTTTGGAAGAGCAGAATGATTAATTTCTCAACTACATTTTTGCTTTGAAGTGTCTGTTGGCTGTTAATAAAATAAGTCCTTTTACGTTCTCTTCAAAGTCACAAAACACAAATACACGTGGATGCTTTGGGCCAAAGGAGGGGGCTGAAAACCTGTCTGGCAGTGGGAATTTAGCTGAAAGGAGGAGGGGAGCTGCTATCTCACCACTCTGGGGAAAAGTGCTGCACTTGTTCAGCCAAAACCACTGCGTGTGGAGGCAATGGGAAAGCTGGGACTGGGTCTGCAGAGATCCTGATTTAGAGGGTGGAGTCTTGGGCAATGAACTTTACATTTTATTAGAAAACCACTAGTGTTTTCACAGCCCAGATTTCATAAACCTAATGTCTGTCTGACTGAAAGTTAAGTACCTTACAGCCCTGCACTCAGTGTTTGCTTAGTGGTGAATACTGTAGTCTCTGTGTCCAGCTCACAGCTGCTTTTACAGTGTGTCTAGAAACACTCGAGCCTCTGAGACATGGAGAAACATGTAGGCTCAGGGGAGCAAATTGCCAGCTGGCAGAGCTGGGCAGCCACCCTTGGCAGCCACTGGCTCAGGCTGGCTGAGGATGAGCCTCAAGTGCTCAGGAGTGAGATTTTTCACAAAGGCCACAGTCAGAGCAGAATGCTGAACTCCGGTGCTGATGCTCTGGACCACTGCAGCAGTGCAAAGTCCTTCTACCCTCGAGGAAACATTTCACCAGGAATACTGCTGCTACAAAGCAATTTCCATCCCAAGCCAGCAGCTGTGTTGCCATCATGGCACAGAAGGGGGCAGAAGGGAGAAAAAAAACAAAATGAAAGCAAGTTGGAATTGAGCAAGGGATATGCCGTGAAAGGAGTTTCTCTGGAAGACATAATTCTCACTAACAAAAATCTTTCTTTTACTAAAATATTTCACATTTCTGTTAGAGAGAGTCCCATTTAACTGTTTCACTTTGGTCACTTAGCTTCAAACCAGAACATGCCACTGAACATCACACATTTCCTTTCTAAAGGACCTCAAGATCATTTCAGAGTGTTTCCTCAACTGACCTTCCACAGCCACCTCACAGAATCCAAACCACTTCCTAGGGGGAGTACACTTTGGAAGACTACATGTACTGAAGCATCCCACTAAAAAAGTTGGGTGGGAACACAATTTGGCCATGTGGGAGCTGCCATATTTTTGCAGTATTAAGGGAAAGGAGGTTTGGGCTGTGAAAGCAGCTCCTCGCAGAAGAGAGAAAGGTGATACTTTTGCACTGTAGTTCCCATGATCCAGTGGCACCAAATGGGTTGTGGCTGGGCAGAAGAGTTTCAGGCTGCCAGGAAGCATTTCCATGTGAGGAGAACCTTTCTGCCAAACACATCAACCGAGGGAATCCATGCCCTTCCAAGCAGAAGGAAAAATTGGAATTTTCCTTGTAGAAAATGGAAAGGTTTGGAATGAAAGTCTGTGCTGAAATGTGCCAGGACATCCGTGTGGATTTTGCTAAGCTGCA
>VZTH01000399.1:9451-23904 GCA_013397815.1 Aleadryas rufinucha
CCTCTTCTTCTTCCTCCTCCTCCTCCTCCCCTCACGGCTCCTCCTCTTCCTCCCCCCGCCGCGCCCTCTCCCACCCCCTCGGCCCCGGCGATGGCGGCGGGCGGCGGGCGGGAGGCGCCGGGCGCCCCATGAGGTACCGGGCAGGGGGCGGGAAAGGGGCCGCCCCTCGCGCCCCCTCACAGCGCAGGGCGGGGAGGGGGACACGGGGACGCGGCTTCGGGATCACCTTTTCCTTCCTTTTGCGGGGATCCCGGCGGTACAAACCCACCCGAGGGGTTCCCGGTACGAACCCTCCTCCCGGCTGTTCAAACCCTCCCGGGGGTCCCGGCGAGGTGCGGGAGCGGCTCCCGGAGCGCGGGGGGAGCGACGGCCCCGGGAGAGACGGGGAATGTTCGAAGGGCCTTTATCAAGAGCCTTATTTTAGCTAATTTTACCTAATTTTTTGCGGGGGGAGAACAAAATCTGTGTGCGTGCGGGAGTCTTCTCTGAAGTCCCATTTAATAGCTCGGTGATTTGAAAGTTTGCTCGGCGCGGTGCCAGGGGCGGCTGCGATCCTCCAGCTCCGGATTTTTAAACACCGAGCTGTCAGTTCTTGCAGAACCCGGCCTCGAAACACCTACTGCAGTGCAAATGAGGTGGTTTTTTATTCCTTCTTCTTAAAACATTGCTCACTAACACTGTTCATACAAAGTCAATACCATCTCCAGTTCATTGGCTTTATTCATGTGCAAAAAAAAATACAGAACGAGAATTCTGGCTGTTTTGAAGTATGATGTCATCTTTGGCCAACAAAAAAAAATAGTAGTAGGAGGAGCAGCACTTGTAAATATTACTGAGTTCTCATATCCATATGTTAAAATGGTTTTACTCTTTAATATTATCTTCATTTTAAAGGCTAAAGGATTTGAGGTTTGTGCAAGTGCATCAAGAACTCTTTGCTGTGCAAAACCAATTTTGCTTTAACCTTTTTGTATCCCCAGTGGAACTAGCTGTGGAAAAAAAAAACATTTCAAAGAGGAATTCGTAGGAGTTTGAACAATAGGGAGAGGATGCTAACAAAATTCTCGGTGTTTCAATATTTCTCCATAGTTACAAGTATTGTGTCAAATCCAGCTTCAGGGCATTCTCCAAAATCGTTGCTCTGGTGTCACACCAGTCCGGAGAAGTTGATTTAACCCTATTTAATCAGAGTAAAGAGAAGTGAAAAACTGCCCAGAAGACAACCAAAAGATGCCAAAGGAAAGATAAATCAGACCAGTGATAAATAATTTTTCACTCTTTTAAACGCTTCTTAGAAAATGGCCTAACCTGGTTCTGCTCCCTTCCCCAGACAGGATAATCTCATTAATCTCATAATGGCCCTCAGTTTTGAGCATGCACTGGCTTTGGACGTGTCTGAACCAGTGCTCAGCAGTTAAAGGATGCATGGAAATGTACTCCTTGCTTCCTTCCCATCGCTGTTTGCTCCTTCTCTGGCCCACTGCTGTTGCTATTTTTGTGAAATTGTGCACCACTTCCAAGATCTCTCCCGTACAAGCCAGTGCTGGTCTCCTGTCCAGCAGCTTTTGCTGCTCTGATTTGCACTTTGAGCTGTTCCTAAGGCAGCCAGGGTACTACAGGCTGGGAAATCTGCACGTGGAGGAAAAGAAATCATTTAATATGGGACACCAGAGGTTGTCCTGTGGAGATGGGGTGTGAAACTCAGTATCTCGGAGAATCCTGCCTTCATTCAATCGCTCAGTACAACCTGTTGGATTATTTTTATTTTCCTGAACTATTTACCTCTTTCTTCAGCTGTTCCTTTTGATCTCCTTCTCTAGGAGACACAAACTAGAAAAAACTCCGGGAGAAAACCCCACCATGCAACCCAACTGCGCCCATCTCCACAGCATCCAGGGGAGCAGCGATGACTCTTCCTCCTCGCCCAGGCTGTCGGGAGAAGGCTCCTGCCACCCCAGCACAGGGGACGTGCGCATCCAGCTGAGCTCCAGCGTGGGGGAATCCAGGGAAAACGCCACCTCCCGGGCCTCCAGGCAGGGCTCCCAGAGCCGATCCCACGGGCACGTTCATGTGGAAGCAGGAGGGCTCGAGGATGCCGCTCCAGACCCGGAGGAGCAGGGAGGCAGCTCCCTCTCGGAGCTGCGCTACCTCCTGCAGTGGCTGCACAAGAGCCTGCCCTACCTCCTGATCCTGTGTGTCAAACTCCTCATGCAGCACATCACTGGTAAGAGAGTAACAAAATCAGCTCCGAGGGAACAGACCCTCCTTCCCCCCCCCCACCAAGGAATACACTAATAACCATGCCTGAAATGTAATTCGATTTATTTTTAGCTTTATTTTTATTTGCTTTATTCATCAGAAAGAGAGATTTACTAAACTACATTTCAGTGGCTTCTGTTTCCTTTGCTGGCATATGTACAATGTGCTTAATTATCCTGGCTTGAGAGTCTGAGCTATTAATTCTAATTACAAAGACATATTAGAAGTGGCTGCTTTTTAACCCAGTTCAGTGATTTCTTTTTTTTTTTCTTTTCATGTTTATAACTGATCCTATTTTCCTAATAGGCATTTCTCTTGGAATCGGGCTGCTAACAACTTACGCGTATGCAAACAAAAGCATAGTAAATCAGGTTTTTCTGAGAGTAAGTATCACCCTATGCAACACAATTCTTTAAGTTTACCAAGACTTAAATTAATCAATTTTTGAAAGAAATGTGAATGGAAATAGTGTTTTATTTACTTAATATTAGGTATTGAGATGGAAGTAAAGTCTTAATGCTTCTGTACAGGGGAGCTTCTCAGATAACAACGTTTGCAAAATTCAAGAGGGTGGTTTTTTCCCCTCTGACTTTGACTATTGAAATCACTTTTTCCTAAGTTATGGATTAACTTCTTAACTACATTTGTGGAATGAAATAGCAGTTGACAGTTTAAATTTTCTGCTCTGTGTTCACTCCCTAAGGGAAACCTGTTGTTTCTTCAGAGTGGGGTGGGTTTGGGTTGTCTTCAGAAAAAACCTTGGTACCCCTAGAAATTGGTAGGTTGAAAATACTAAAATTACTGCTTTACTTTTCCATTGAGTTCTTCTATTTTATGTGGCCTAAGATAAAGTCCTGTGGTAGTAACTATTCAGGTGCAACACACTTGGTGTTTGGGGATGTATTTCAGCCCTGATTCTGAGGCAAGGACTGCAATGTGTCTTTACAATTACCTTGCAGGAACGGTGCTCCAAGTTGCAATGCACTTGGTTACTACTCTACCTAGCTGGATCATCTCTCCTCTTGTATTACACCTTCCACTCTCAGTCCCTGTATCACAGGTAAGGAGAGAAACAGCTTTACCCCACCATGAATTACTCAGACATGAACTGGGCACACTTTATCTGCTGTTTTTCTTTAATTGTGGCATTGGTTTCTCTTTCACTTTAATCTCCATTCCTCTCTGTCTGCCAAACTCGACAGGTGCTGTCCTTAAAAACAGTGTGTTGGAATTTCCTAGGCTCCACACTCGACTTAATGGCACTGCTGTACCACAGAGAACATTCCTGGGTTTGATTCCCAGCTCTGACCCTTGGGAATACCAAACCCTTGGGGCTCTGTGGAGTTCATGACTCCAATTGATTTTTCCCCCTTGACCAGTCTGTGGCTGCAGCCTTGGCTGGAAATCAAAGGCTAAGTGCCAAACTGAGAGAGCAAACTGAGCTCTGGAGGATGGGGGCTGTGATGGAGATACAGTAAAGAAGGTTCCAAGGTGGAAAAGTTGTCAGAGATCCTCAATGATCCATTTACAGTTCATTTTCTTAGCAAATGTTTTCCCTTTGTGTAAAGCAGGTTTCCTTTTTTAATTAAACATGCTGTGATAATCTCAGGTTACAGTTTCCTCTAAATAGGGTGCTCCAGTGACTTCTGATACTTTCTTTTTGTAGCTTAATCTTCTTAAGCCCCACTGTGGATTTTATGAACTTCTGGGAAGTGCTTTGGATTGTGGGAGTCACAGACTTTATCCTGAAATTCCTCTTCATGGGCTTGAAGTGCTTTATTCTCCTGGTGCCTTCTTTTATCATGTCCTTTAAATCCAAGGTAAGGAAACAAGCTACAGTTTTGCTTCCTTGTGAAGATTCTCTTATGGTAAAAGTAACTAATTATTAAATTCTACCCAGAGAAAAATCTTTAATTAAATGTCTGCATATAATCCACCACTTCACCGTGGGCAAGAAAACCCTGTGGATTTCATGTTCTTCTCTGCTTGGTGCTAAAAAAGGTTTTCAGTTTGATCTGAAACAATTGCTTGTATTATATCATTGGATAAATGGGTTTATTTCTGTATCCAAGTTGGGGGTTGAAGAAACCTTTTATTTTCTGCTCCGTAGGAATGTGTACACGGGCAGTTGGCCTGGAGCAGCTGGAGCACAGCAAATTTTGTACATGCTCAACAAGAACTGTCAAGATGTTAAGATCTGCACATGCAAACAGCTGGTTTTTTCTGGCTCTTCAAAAATAATCCTGAATTTTCTTTGTCGTTAATAAACTTAATCAACATTTGTGTCAGATCAAGGAATTTGATTCATAGCTTAATTTCTCAAATCAGTGAGGTTTAATAATTTTCTCAGAAGCTAACACTCGCTGGTGGTGTATTTATTTTTATCTGCTTCCCAAGGTGAGGCAGGCAAAACCAATTACATTTTATCTTAAAATTGCAATTACTAGTGCTGGTTCAAAAAAAAAAAATTAACAAGTACAGTTTGATGTGGTAGCATTTGAACAGGATGTTTTGGGATGTTTTTATCTCTTACAATGTACCAGAACAAGTTCTTCTCAGGTACAACTGGCTTCTCTAAATGCTGATTTATAGTCAAGATCTCTATTTTTTTTCCTACAGCTAGTGATGGAACATGCAAAAAAGTTATTGAAAATTCCATTACACCAACTGTGGCTAAAATAAAGAAGGAAATCGAGTCAATAGTGGCAAATTGTGGCATTATCCAGTGTACATTACAGAAAGAGTTACAAAAACAGTTTTAAGAGAAACTTTATTTCCTTAAAAGCTAAGCTAAATATTTATGATTATACATGAACACACACAGTGCTCTGTGCAGGACACTTGTGTTTGTTATTCACTAATTTTAGGGTGCTAATGAACTCTGGTTCAATCCAGCTCCCCTGTGCTTCTCTCCTGCCCCCCAGTTTTTATATCACCCCATCCTTAAAGGAGTTCACTGTCACAAGATAAGGTTTTTTAGGCATGAAAGAATGTTTAAGGGAAAAGAGTTTGTAATTTATGTTTATTGATAAAAGAATGGGCCTTACACTCATTTTTTAACCCTGAGTGCAGGACACAACTCTGGCTCATGACAAACTGATCTGTGTGACCAAATTCGTGTTATTCTCCTTTTTCATGTAACTTTACTTTTTTAATGCTTATGAAATTAGGTCTGACAGCCTTGTTAAGTAGGCAGGCATCTGCCAAGCCATCCCAATTCAGCCTGTTAATTGATTTTCTGCAGTTCAGCAATCAATTTTGTGACTGTTACGTGGACACTTGTGGCAGGACTCATCCTCTGATGTGGTTTTTTGTGCTTCACATTTGTTTCACTACAAGAAGCTACTCAAAAGAGTAACAATGCATCTTTTCTGTGTATTCTGCAAATCCTTGGTGTTTTAAATCTTGAGCTATTCCTTTGCATGTCTTGCTTAGGGCTACTGGTACATGCTGTTAGAAGAACTCTGCCAGTATTACCGTATGTTTGTCCCCATACCAGTTTGGTTCCGTTATCTCATTGCCTATGGGGAGCTGGACACTGCACTGGGATGGACCCTTGGGATTCTGCTGGGCCTTCTCTACCTCATCCTCAAGGTATGGAAGGAAGCTTTATACCCTTCTCAAGCTTTATATCTAAACTTCTGAAGTGATTGTTCTGCAGGAATAATCACTGCAGGGTTACGGACACAACACATTTCTGGAAGTTCCCCTCTGAACTCACTGGCAGCTTGGTGCTTCAGTTTTACTGATGCAGCCTTCCAGGAAAACTGCCTCAGGGCTCCAAATCATCTTTTTCTGGCAATGGATTGGGATTGCAAAGCAAAGGACACTGCTACCATAGGTCCCCTCACATCAGACACTGATCAGAGCATCAGCAGACACTGAGGAGAAGAACTTGCAAAAACAAAGATAAAATGAACAGCTAAAATAATCACCATTTTCCAGGAAATGAAATTTTCTCTGCTGGAGTATCCTGTGTGATGCTAAGCAAGTTAATGTGTTCATACTGGCTCTCTGCTTCTCCAGAGAGCTCATCTGCCCCAAATGTAACCAGGCTTGGGACAAGTTTGGCTTTGAACATGACCAAAACTTCATCATGCTCTGGTACCTTAATTACTGGACTAAAGCCTATAGCAAATATGATAATAATGCTGATATATTTGCACTCCAGTGCTTCATTTCAGAACCTCAACACTTTTAAAAACCAGACCCCCACTAGGAAGAACTTCAGCCTAAATTCTTATTTTGGTTACCTATCAAACATTTAAAATAGGGTCAGTCTGAACTATAGCTGTGCTTATGCTCCTTCCAACTTCCAAGCAGCAGTGAGATTTCCAGTGTTGGAATCAACAGCTTGGGAGCTTTTTAGTTCACAGTGAAAAAATACTAAGCAGAACTCAAGTTTTCTTTTCCATTTCAGCTCTTGAGCTTTTTTGGACAATGGAGAAACTTCAGGCAGGTCTTACGGATATTTTTCACACGCCCAGTGAGTACTGAATTCTTTTATGACAAAACCATAACCCCAATTTATGTGAAAATCCTTCCAGAAACTCCTCATTCCTATTCCTTTGCATTGTTCTAGCAATAAACAAATGCAATTTTAAATGAAACCCTGTATACTCATTCTCCCATTTCAGAGTCTGAATTCCTTGACTGCATGAAAATGTTGTCACCTGAACGACAAAATCACCCACAAAAAAAAAAAATCTATTCTGCACATCCCTTCAGATAAAAGGATATGAAATAATCCTTTTTGTCCTGCTTCTACTTTAAAAATTAGCAATGTTTGCTTGGATTAGGGATTTCAGTTTCCCTGACATAGCAGCCCTTATTCCAAATTCCTCTGTGTCCTGGTATTTGGGTTTGGCTTTTTCATCCCCCTCAAAATTAATATTTGCTGAAAATCCTTTGTTTTACAGCACTATGGGGTGCCAGCCAGCAAGAGACAGTGCTCTGAATCTGATGATATTTGTTCCATTTGCCAAGCTGAATTTCAGAAGCCTATTCTGCTCATCTGCCAGGTAATACACATAATCCCAATTATTTGTTGTGAAAATTAAAGAGTATTTTAAACAACCTTTAAACAAAATGGCATAAAATTAGATGAGAGTATGATGATTATTTTTAGAAATCACACTGTACAAATAATATAGCACCTTATAAATGGAAGAGCTTAGAAGCTCTAAGCTGTCATTCTTTTCATTACAGCACACATTTTGTGAAGAATGCATCTCTTTATGGTTTAATAGAGAAAAAACCTGTCCACTCTGCAGAACTGTTATTTCAGACCATGTTAACAAGTGGAAGGATGGAGCCACATCTATGCATCTACAGATTTTCTAAAGCTTGTCAAACAACTTGGGTCCCACTTTGTTTGTTCACACTAAGGTTTTTCAGTTCGCTGCAGATTAAATTGTAGGTGGCACAAGGAAGGAGTTTCCAAATTGATGCTTCTCTGAAACGTTCCAGTATTTTAAACAGTGCAGAAAATGGTAACTTGACCTTTTTTAAGTAGAGAGAAGTTTTCAGAATGAATGTAGAAAAGCCAGCATTGCTTCTCTTGTGATTCTCATAGGAAACAGTCAAATCCTTGAAATGTGCTGCATTACTTCTTAATTCAACATTTCCTTTTAAAAGTTTAATAGGGTTCCAGACTGTACTAAACTGTATTTATCCTTCTAACATGACTCAACCCAAAAGGTCAACCTACTGATTTTATTGAGATTTTGAGCAAATTTTATACTCTGGACTACAGTGAGAATTAGAGCTGCTTGGCATTAAAGATCTTTAATGCTTGCCCAGTAAATGAGAGAAATGAGCTTATTAATGCACCTGGAACAGCATCTATTTCTCACTGCACCTGTAGATAAGCACAAGAAGAAGATATTTCCCCTTTAGGTTCTTGTAGGCTTCTAATGGATCCCTGGCTTAATCTTTTGGCTTTAAACCAACCACTGATGTTAGTTTTTTACTTAGCATTTTATAAAGCTGGTATTTTTAAAAGAAATCTTTAATACTATATTTTTGTCATAACAAGAACCAGATTTTCTTACAGGAGAGAATCTATTTTATACTCTATTTGCAATTTGTAGTTTGCATAAAAATCAGAGAGAATAAATGCATTTGAATCTATTTGTTTGGTGCATATTGAATAAAGGAATATTTGTTCTTGTTTTGGTATTAACTCATATGTAAGCACATCATAACTGCTCACTGCCAGGTGTGTTTTTCTTGTTAAAGAAAACAAAAACCCTTTAAATGATACAGTTTATTCTTGATCAGTTTTTATGTAATTTCTAGCACTAACTTCTGTATAACCTCACTTTCTTCCCTGATTTTCTTTTTTCACTTTGCTATTCAGATAAGACTGAAAACATCACTCAAATTATCCTGTTACAGGACAGTTACATTTAGTTACCATTAACTTGAGCTTGTCTTGCCTGAAGACATTTAGAAAACTTGTCAATTCAAGAGAAACAATTAAAACACACACTTGAATACCCTTAAAGGTACAGCTCCAAGGGCAGAATCCAGTATTCAGAATAAAAATCTTAATGAGATGGAAGATTCAAGCTAAGAAATATCATTCCATCTGGCCTGTAAAGCTCACCAGGATTATTTTATGGAGCACAACAAACAGTGTCAGTGCCTTGAGTCAACCCTGATCCTTTGGTCTTTGTCTAGAACATTGTACTGACAACTGGAGGAAGTGTGGAGATTGGTCAAAAACAGAGATCAGGGAACAATTTCTCTTCTTCCTCTCTTTCTGTCGATTTTTTTATCCAAACCCAGTAATATTAACAAACATGTTTTATCAAAAAACCGAGAATTAAGAGAGATTTTGATCAAGTGGTTTAGATTTACACTTCATACGTGAAACAGGTCATTCTCATCTTAGTTACTGAGGGGAAAAAGGGAGTACCTCACATCCAGGAATGCCTCTGATCCACTCCTGGGATGGAACTCTGATGCTTGCCACACACAGACACCCTGAGTCTGCAGGGACACACAAGGTGACAAATGACAATCAACAGCCACTTTTTAAGAGCCCAAGAACCCAGGGGAAAGAACCAGAAGGGACCTCTCGGATCCTTGAAGTTCTAAGGGAATTCCTCCTCCCTCCCTTTCCCATCAGAGCTCTCAGGGAAGACAATGATTTACATTTACTGTCATACTTAGGGCCTACCTACTTCCTAAAATAAAAAGAAATAGGTCACTTGGATTAACATATGTTTAAATTTGCATTTAGTTGCTATTCACATCCATCTTATTTAGCATTTGAGGAGATTCAGTTCCAGTAAACTGTGAGAGATGAAAACCAGGACAGGGATTACCTTTGTTTCTGCTAAGGCAGCTCAAGGGTGTTCTTGCAGACAGCTACAGATGGATTTAGTCTAGAAGAGAACAACTGGAGGAGTTCATATATGGAAACTGGATCTGCAGGAAAAATATTCAGGTAATTTGCCTTGTTCTTAATGACTCCTCCTTTGGATAAAGGATTTCCCTCTAAACTGGGAAAATGAAACGGCAACGAGCCTGCTGTAGAGACAGAACTTAAATAAACCAACCAAACCCCAAACATCTGCCCTAAAACCAGAACAGCTTCCCTCAATGTTTGATCCATTTTTTAATTAACACTTGAGAGCAAGCTGGAAGTTAATATTAAAAAGAGAACAGACCCAAAACAAACTTCAACTGTACACTTAGAGTGGACTCAAATATTAAATGTTCTCCAGCAGTTCAGCACGGCAAAAAAAAAGGGATATTCAAAAGAACAATTGAGTCATTGATTTTTATCTTTTATTATGAGCTAATACCAGGATGACATTCAAATGTCAGATGGCACAATTAAGACAGTCTTGGTAGGAATTATTCCAGCATTCCCAAAATTACAATTTAGTACACGAATGGCGTCAAATGTATGCATCACTCCCACAGAGAAAAATGATGGAATTCTGAATATCTTATACCAGAATAGTTTCTGCATCAAATGGGAAAAAGAAAAACTGCTGGTAACACAGCTGACCTAGAAACCTTTTCTGATAATGACCTGCAGAACAAAATATTTCCCTATTTAACATCTAGTAAAAAAAAATATGACTTTTGTTCAAGTTTAAGATTTAATACTTTTATATGGTTAGCCACGACAGGTATTAACCTCAGTTTTACTATATTTTTGTAATGCTACAAAAATCCTATAAAATCAAATTATAGTGAATTTTTCAGTGATTATAATTAAAAAAGCGCAGCTTGTACAAAATAAAAAAAATAAGATTCTATACTCTAATGAAAAATTTAAGACATTTTTAAATGAACAAAAGAAAGCACTTGTTAAGCTCTCCAATATTCAATGCATTCTGCACTTATCTGAAATAGCCAGACAGGAGCTAGAACTCCACTCCCCTTAGTTCACAACTAGTAATTTTGACACTATTATATATATATATAGAGGATCTATGTCTGATATCTTTACAAATAAATACAGGATAAACCATATTGCATAGTGTGTGCTTGCTGTCTGAGTCACACTCCAAAAGTTTCACAGTTATGGTAGGGAATTCAACTTCGAATCTACGGGATGAAACATTGACAGTACATGAAAATTTCCTTGGAAAAAACCAATGGGTGGGATTTGTAATTGATCAGTGAACTCAGACAAACAACTCTTGCCATTCTTGCCAGCCATGAAACCGATTCCACTGGACAGCTCTATCCAGCCAAGCAAAAAGCAACTGTTAGCTGTAACTAGGATCAAGAGAGATCTGCCTCTAAAAAGTTCTTTTTTTTTTTTTCTTTTTTAACCAAGTTCCTTTATCCTCAGTGAATGTCAGCAAAGTCCAGGTGCTGGGTGTTTGCAGACAGGCCCAAAGCAAACACTCCTGAGCACCTGGATTTTGGTTCCACAAAATCACCCGTGGCCACGTCACCAACGGAACAATGGCAATCTTCCAGTACGTCACTGTAAGGTAACTTGATTTTCCTGCTAAAACTAAAAAAGAAATTACATTTTCCAACAAAAGGCTTCTCAGGAAGGAAAAAAAAATACTAATTTTTGCTCAATCATAACCATTTTTTTGTTGTTGGTTCTTTGTTTACATCAAGGTATCGCTGAATCCTTCTGCCTTGCCAATTCTAGCAAAGAGCACTGTGATCGGATTCAATGCTTTGAGAGAGTTTTATGGCTTGGATCCTATGGCTCAAAAAGATTCAGTATCCACAGAGTAAGCAGAATCTAGAATTAAAAAAATCCCTACTGTTGTGAAACACCAGAAGTAGACTTTGCACAGTTTGACTAAAGATAATGCAACGTGTGGCAGGCAAAAAGTGACAGGACTTGTATGCAGCTGCATGATCATCTCCACACACACGCACACACCATCCACACTCTAATCTAGGGTAAAGCTCTGCAGATATTAACCCTTTCACCAGCTATGTTCATGGAAATGCTTTCTCTTTAAGGCAGGAAGTATTTAAAGTAAGGTAAAGTTTACCTTTATTTTATTCTTTGTACCTGTAAGTCAGTTGTACAGCTCGTGACAATTTTAAAAACATAAATAGTGTCCTTAAGAACATGTTTGCTAAATTAAAAGTTTGCTAAAGTTCTGACCCACTGTGGAAGACATTCACTGAAAGGCCATTGAACACTTTTCTCATACAATCAGCAAATTTATTGCCCCAGCATAGAAAAAAATGTTGATAAATTTAGAAATGTATAATGGCAGGGAACTACCATAAGCAAAATTTCATTATTAATAATAATAATAATAATAATAAAAAAAATCAACAAATTCTTACCCACTGGTTACAAAAATATTTATTTCCTTATACTCTGAAGGATTTGTCTGTGTTTCCTGTGGTACTTCCTAGAGATTTCTACTGACCTTGTGTTGTGCTGCACTGTTGATCTCTCTGTGGGTAAGAATCTGAGCTGCCCAGCTGTGCCCAGCTGTGTACAAAAGTGATGTTTCCCAGTGAAATGTCTGCTGAGGACAGGGATGAAATAAGCAGGACGTGTGTGAGCCCATGGCTTCCAGTTAAGCCTAGAACATAGCAGCACTGCTGTTTGATTAGATTCATTATGTTTTGAATGTGAAACACCAATTAAGTTTAGCTTTCCTCTTTGATTCCACCCCATTGTAGGAAACCGCTTAACGAAGCTTGCGTGCTAATTACCCCTCAGCTGCAAGCCTGTAGGCATTCCAAACTCTGCCTAGTGAAAGGGCCAACCCTCCTCGACACATTCACGACTACACCAGTGATTCTGAAGCAACATCCTGCCCCTTAATACTGTCAGTTTCGAGCTCTCAAGCTGAAAGATCCTTGATAAGGTGAGAAGATGTCACTGGAATCAGTAAGATGATGTGCCTAGAGTTCTGCAATACCATTTGCTAAAGTTTGTTTGTTTTTTTATGCACCATTGATTGACAGGAAAAAAAATCCGTTTTTTCTTTGCTTTCCGAGTCTCTCTGTGCAATGACCGACTCTTTGATACTGTCACTTTTTAAAAGTAAACCAAACAAGCCCTCAAATTTCAACTTCAAGGGGGGGCTCATGTCCGTTCTTGGTTTGCCACCTTCCAAGGCTTCCAGAGATGGTGGTGTCATAGATTCATGCGCAAGTGCTCCGGTCGTTTGGAAATCATGGGAAAAGCCTGTTTTTTGTAGGGCCCAGAGTTTGGTTGCCTGATTGGAAGTGGTGCTGAAGCCTCTCCACAGACTGTCACATCCATTTGTTCTATTCCACTGGTCTCCATTGGGTATTCCACAGGTGGCTGGGTGTTCGATGCGCCGGCAGAAGCACCTCGTCCCCAGAATTCCCCAGGGGAAAACTTGACAGGGCTTTAAAACAAGAAATAGAAAAATCAGAGATGGAGACATACACAGCACCAAGGTACATCCCTTACTCTGCACGAAACTGGCCTCAAATGCCCATTGAGAAGCAATTCTAATTCTTCCTTCCAATTCCAGGAGTTTGAGACATTTCCGTGCCTGGGTTCTACCACAGTCTCTTGTAAAATTCTCTCATTTCGAGGTGATTGCAGAAGGGTTTTCCTGTACTAACACAATTCTTTAGTGCTTAGCATGTTCTGAAACACTTTTAGGTGCATCAAAGTCACCACTCTGAGGCTGTATCAGCACTGAAAAGCAACAAATTAGAACTTCTTGTGCTGCCCAACACCATAGATTTGTCTTTAATAATGTGGTTTATAAAACACAATCACTTCTAATGGAAGTCTTGGGCTTAGTCAGAAGCAAGGCTGCATTTTTTATTTCTAGTGCAGACCTATTTCAACTACTTCTCAAAAAGTGCATTAGAAAAGAAAGAAAAAGAAGATAAAGAAGAAGTACCTGACTGGTGTCCTAGGGCTACCTATGAATCTGCGAGGTGATCGAATTTTTGGTTCAAAAGAAAATTTCTCTTTGACGCTTTCAAGTACAGATGGAGCCACATACGTAAAACCCTGCAAAACAGGAGAAAGGCACTGCAGCTCACAGGCAAGGCTTGCATTCAGGATCACTTGTACATGAAAAATCTGATGAAAATCTGATGAAAATCTGATGAAAATCTGATTCTTACAGGAAAATTATAAAAGGAAGAGTAAACGAACACAGATGAACTTCTAGTCACGCCTTGAAGCAAACAGTGGGACTTCAGGGAGTTGCTACACCCCAGCTATTTCTCCTCAGATCACACATTCCCACAGGCACACTCAATGTAATTAATTTTGCTCTATAGACTGGCCATTGTTGTCTCTGCATGACTGTGAAAGCAATGCCATGTGCAGGGTTCACAATGCAGAATCAGAATGCTGACATTCCACACAGGCAGCACTGTTCGTTGGCTGCTGCATAAAGAAAACGTCAGCAATAACCAAAGTATTTTCTAAGCCTTTAAACATTTCAAACCTGTTACAAGGTTTGGGTNAGATCCATTTGTCTTTGCAGGAACAAACAGGGAGTTCAGCTGGGGAAGCAGGGAAACAGTTCTCTCCCACCCCACACTGCCAGGCTGGTCAGCGAGTGATTCACTTATTGATTATTGGTTGGTTCATGAGGAGGAGAATCAGAACTAGAGCCTTGAACTTTCTTCACAGCAACCAATTAAGTTTGCCTTTTTCATTTTGGGATACTTTCCATAATGAGCTGAATCAAAAAATCTATTTGAAAAATATATATTTTTATATATATATATAA
>VZTH01000399.1:23924-35666 GCA_013397815.1 Aleadryas rufinucha
GCGCAAGTGCTCCGGTCGTTTGGAAATCATGGGAAAAGCCTGTTTTTTGTAGGGCCCAGAGTTTGGTTGCCTGATTGGAAGTGGTGCTGAAGCCTCTCCACAGACTGTCACATCCATTTGTTCTATTCCACTGGTCTCCATTGGGTATTCCACAGGTGGCTGGGTGTTCGATGCGCCGGCAGAAGCACCTCGTCCCCAGAATTCCCCAGGGGAAAACTTGACAGGGCTTTAAAACAAGAAATAGAAAAATCAGAGATGGAGACATACACAGCACCAAGGTACATCCCTTACTCTGCACGAAACTGGCCTCAAATGCCCATTGAGAAGCAATTCTAATTCTTCCTTCCAATTCCAGGAGTTTGAGACATTTCCGTGCCTGGGTTCTACCACAGTCTCTTGTAAAATTCTCTCATTTCGAGGTGATTGCAGAAGGGTTTTCCTGTACTAACACAATTCTTTAGTGCTTAGCATGTTCTGAAACACTTTTAGGTGCATCAAAGTCACCACTCTGAGGCTGTATCAGCACTGAAAAGCAACAAATTAGAACTTCTTGTGCTGCCCAACACCATAGATTTGTCTTTAATAATGTGGTTTATAAAACACAATCACTTCTAATGGAAGTCTTGGGCTTAGTCAGAAGCAAGGCTGCATTTTTTATTTCTAGTGCAGACCTATTTCAACTACTTCTCAAAAAGTGCATTAGAAAAGAAAGAAAAAGAAGATAAAGAAGAAGTACCTGACTGGTGTCCTAGGGCTACCTATGAATCTGCGAGGTGATCGAATTTTTGGTTCAAAAGAAAATTTCTCTTTGACGCTTTCAAGTACAGATGGAGCCACATACGTAAAACCCTGCAAAACAGGAGAAAGGCACTGCAGCTCACAGGCAAGGCTTGCATTCAGGATCACTTGTACATGAAAAATCTGATGAAAATCTGATGAAAATCTGATGAAAATCTGATTCTTACAGGAAAATTATAAAAGGAAGAGTAAACGAACACAGATGAACTTCTAGTCACGCCTTGAAGCAAACAGTGGGACTTCAGGGAGTTGCTACACCCCAGCTATTTCTCCTCAGATCACACATTCCCACAGGCACACTCAATGTAATTAATTTTGCTCTATAGACTGGCCATTGTTGTCTCTGCATGACTGTGAAAGCAATGCCATGTGCAGGGTTCACAATGCAGAATCAGAATGCTGACATTCCACACAGGCAGCACTGTTCGTTGGCTGCTGCATAAAGAAAACGTCAGCAATAACCAAAGTATTTTCTAAGCCTTTAAACATTTCAAACCTGTTACAAGGTTTGGGTTTAGTTCTGAGAGTTTGCTTCAAGGTGTTAGGAATGAAGAGAATGAATTTAGTTGAAATGTCCCCATTTCCAGCAGCAAACCTCCCTCTCCAGAGCCATCCCTCACTTGTCCCTGGCTCACTCACCAGAAAGACCTGGTTGGCACTTTCACTGAGAGTTGAGTCATCTGGGCTATCAACAGGTGTCTGACGTGTAAACTTTGAATCAAACTGGCTCACATCCTCTTCAGATTGCTTTGCAAAAACAAAATGATTAAGGGTTTATATTACACATATCAACCAAATGGCTCAGCGGTGAGCAGTGCAGCCTCTGGGTGGAGTTCATTCCATAGGTTTTTGGCAGAGCTCTGCTGGAGTAAAACCCTGGAGTGGTGTCGGAATCCTGTCGCTGCCAGTGGGAGGTCACTATGGGCACTGACACTGAGAAATAAAGGCAAGGGGGAGGGGCAAAAATTATGGATCAAAAAGGAACACAAATTAAAAAGATGCCTTAAAAAAAAAGTAATTCTCAAATTACAAACAAAAACTTTTAGAAATACAATGCCAGTTTCTTGCAAGTTTAGCCCTTGTCACAACCAGTATAGAACAGTTGCAACTATTTTGTTTTTGGAAGCCTCTCCAGAAAGTTTTGTCCCATTTTTGCAGATACAGAAGTGTTTATAGTCTGAGGGATAAAGGACAACTCTGGAATAAGTGATTATGAGGAATATTGTTTCATTTGATCAATGAACAACAGTAATTCCAAGATCCCTTCTCTCATTCCCATGTGTCACTGGAAAGGCAGCAGGTATTCGTTTGTGCAGGCCTTCATGCAACCATGGAAGCACAAGTTGAAAAACCATCTGGTTTTTACAAGAAGCTTCCTAAAATTGCTACTAACAGAAAAACCCCAAACCACCTTCAGATAAATATTTGGAAATATCAGTCTTGAGTCTTTATGAATTTTATTCCAAAGGGTGAGAGGGAAAAGGTCTGGACTCTTCATGCTGTGGAATGCTTGACATTAGTGATGCTTAAGCCAGTTTAAAGTGAGAATTTTAGTAGCTGGGAGTTACAGAGGTGGCAATACCCACAGCTGCTGTAGCTGATTGTACCCAGAGGGAAAACCAGACACCATCAAAATAGAAGATGGGATAATAAAAACTTGTTCATCACATCACTGGTTTGAGGTGAACTCTAACTACTGCTGATAATGCACAAGATGCATTGTAAAGATTAATAACCAAACGCAGAAAATGCTCAATTAGGTGATTTAATTTACTTCTGCTTAGCAACTCTCAATTTAGTTGAAACTAAGTACTGACTTACTGTACAGGGTTTAGAAGCTGATCTCAGAGTGAACTGCACTTGCAGGTCTGTTTAACCTACGGGTCAGAAGCAGGAGGAATTCAAACTGAAGCAGATCAGGTGCTAGATCAGATCTGCCAGCTTTAATCGACAAGAGTCAATCTGTCCCCTGAGCTGATGTAACTCAAATACCAGGAATCAGTGGCACTCCAGTTTGTAAAGTGAACGTTTCTGAGTTTATTAAGAGCTTTCCTAAAGGCACACAGGGAATATCTGTCTCCCAGCATTCCCAGTACATACCAATAAGGGTTTAAAAGGAGGTTCCACCTTGCGTGCCAGCAGCTCGTCCCAGTTGATGTGTCTGAAGAAGGCGTGAGCCTGCAGGAGTGACAACAGCACAGAGTCAGCACCTGCCTCCAGGACACAGATCCCAGAGCTGAACTATGAACATGTTCCATCCAGACCCTTTCTCTGGTGTCTTTCTTTCCAAAATCACATTTGGGTCTAGTGTAAAATTCTCTGCAGCGCTACCTCGGAGTAGCTGCAAGAGCTGAGAATTGAGATCACACCTCCAAGTCAGACAACACATCCCCATTTCCTTGGAAGTGTTAGAAAAAGCCAGTTTACATGCAAAATACATCTGCATTTTCCAACTTTCCAAGTTAAACCATGACAAATTATCAGAACTGTGAAATACAGAGAACTCTCTATACTCTTGTCAGTGTCACCACAAAAACAAAGTCAAGCTGGAAGCAACAGGGACTCAGCCTCTGCCTTAGTGTTTATCTGTGCCACTCTTCTCCCTTCAAAGAGCTGCACTTATGCAAGGGCTGGCAGGTTTTTCATCAGACTGCTGAGAGTATCCTCACTCTTCCAGGGCTGCACAATTAGCACTGTGCAACTCCTAGAGAAGATCTACTGCAAGACAGAGCTGAAGAATAGAAGTTATTTTCCAAGTCTCCTATTATCAATAGGTAGACAGCTGCTTTTGTTAAGCTTTAAAGCCTTCAGGTTTTGAGGAGCTGTCACATGTGGCTGCCTTTCTGCTCATTACCCTTCAGGACAGACACTCTCCTTCCCTGAGGTACCTTCCAAGCTGTTTTATTTTCAATGAGGTCATTTAAGAATTCTCAAGTTCAAGTTACCTGAACTTCTCCAGCATCTCCAGGACCAGCTCCTAGACGTGAGGCAGCATTTCTTTTTAGCAGCTTGATGAGAAATAACATCCAAAGAAGCAGAATTAGTTATGCTGTTATGACCAGACTAGTTCTGCCATGAATCATCACTTCAATGAAATGTGCAGAATGAATACAGAGCAATCAGAAAAATCTGCATTCACTTCAAAACAGTTGTATTTCCAAGGGAAATCACTTTCTGTACCACTCAACAAAAAGGTGACTTATTCAGTAATAAACCAAGCTTGGACTCAACAGCCACAGTGGTATCATTATATTTCTATTTTCTACATACAGGTGGAGTACTGACATTCATGAAAATTCTACCTTTTTAAGCAGATCTCTGGCTTCTTGTGTGAGGTAGGGAGGCAAGTTGAGTTTACACTTGAGAATCTTGTCAATTGTTTTCTTTCTGTTCTCCCCAGTGAAAGGAGGCTGGAAAGCACCATTGAAACAGAAGGAAAAACAGGACTTGGTCAGATCTCTTGTTTGTGTACACAGAAGTCACTTCAGTCATTTACAAAGCAGGTAAAAGTACTGCAGATAGGCACTGTTTGGATAAAAGCAGCTCATGGCAGTAGTCAACACAACTTGAGAGCTGTCTTTTGGTTATTTCTTCCTTGCAGTGTGTATTTATACAATGGCAGGTATTTATACATGCAGCTCAGTTAGGGTACAGGGAAGCAGAAAAGCTACAAAGGGAAATACATGCAATTATAACTGTGCACCTACTGCTCCAGTCAGCATGTCATACATTAATGCCCCCAAACTCCACCAGTCCACAGCACGATTATGCCCACTCCTCATCAAGATTTCAGGGGCCCTATAAGCAGAAAAATCAAAAATATGACAGTGTTTTAACAACTTTAATACTACTTGTGACTGCTAGTTTTCAAACAAAACCCCATTTATCAAGTAAAATTATCCTAAGTCACTGAACACATGAACCATCAGTTAAAAAAGGCAAAATGCAGCCATTACCCCCACAGCAGAGCAATATTTTCTATTTCATCATGCAGCTCACATGTATTCAATTGTTCCACAGAATGTGTGTGTGACTGTTCCATCGTGAATGGATTCTTTACATAATCCAAAGTCAGTCAGTTTTACGTGACCTGAAATGAAATATATCAAATTTAAGACTTGTCAGAATTTTGCCATTTGTAGAAGTAACATTGAAAAAAAAGTAGGAATTTTTTAACATGGATATGTAATAACTCTGAACTACTTTCATGTCTTCAGTGGTCTGACAAAACAATGCAGCCATAAAACAGAACAAGGTAATCACACTTACAGAGAAAACCAAGCACTGCCACTTGACAAACAATCAAAAGTTATTCAAATACAGACAAATGTATTTAAACATAAAGACTGTAGAGCATCATTTAGCTAAAAAAGTAGGTTACTGAATTTTACTGCTTGCTTCAAAATTCATAGAACAATCTTCCACAAACTGTAAAGTGCTCTGAATAATTCAGCACAAAGGCTCAGACTAAGTAAATAAATTGTTTAAGAAAACATGAGAATTCTGGGTGGTACAGATTGCCAGACTAATCAGTGTCCCACAGTCCCTGTAACAGTGCAATCAGGAACTGAAACTGCTGTCAGTGGGAAGTGTCAGCTGCTGCCTAAGTCATTTGAGCCACAGATCATTTGGCACCCTACCCAAACTGCCTTTCCTACCATCAGTCATCCCCATGGACTAAAATGTCACAGATTCTACTTCACAATGATCCAGCAGAAGAAAAAAAAATCCAGAGGTGCAGAAATGGCAAATCAACCACTCAAAACATGCTTGGGTCCATGGAACTTGGAGCTTGCTGTGGCTTAATAAAGCAAGGAAGTTGTGTTTGAGGGCAATTAGCTCTGGCAGCTCTTCACTTATCCCAGGAGTGGTAACAACCCTGCCACTGTTCTAAGGAAATTCACCTAAAACTGAAGTGTTGTGACCTTTTGGAGAATTGTTTTCAAAGGACTGGCAGCCTGACTCATTACTAGAGCTCTACCTTGATGATTAAGCATGATATTCTCTGGCTTCAGGTCCCGGTAGATGATTCCTTTTTGATGCAAGTGCCCCAGTGCCATTGAGATTTCTGCCAAGTAAAAGCTGAAAGGGAACATATGCCACAAAATCAGACATATTCAATCATGCAGAGCATCTTAAGCAAGTCTTTCACAGTCTTCAACCCCCAAATCTTGACCACAGCCCTATGGACAGAGCCTCACTGAGCAAGGGACCCTCCTCTGTTGTAAGACTGGAGCTGCACCAGCACAAACTGGTGAGTACAGCACATGTACACCCTCCCCAAACCCACTGAACTGCTCTTTTCACTATACTCTAAAATGAATGAGTAGTTAAATATAGTTTAGCACTTGGAAAAAACCCCAAACTATTAATTTACAAAAATAGCTTCACTTACCAAGCTGTGTCTTCCATAAATATCCCTTCTCTCTCTAACTGCATAAATAGTTCTCCTCCTGTCATGAGAAAAAATAGATTATACTCAATTATAAGTATCATGTTTAGTCAGTCAAAAGTCTGTTTTCTAGGAAAACTATAAGCAACAGGTATTTTTGCCTGCTGTACAACAGGCTGTTTCACAAAAAAACAACTAAGCCTCTATTCTGTTACCCTCAGGATTCCAGCAACTTGAAGGAATCAACATTTAAAAAAAGAGCATTTCTGTCCCTGCTTTTTGTTGTTACAGCTTGAAAAAATTGCTTCTAATCTATGTCTGTTTCCCTAACCATAACATAAAGGTACCACTTCCTTCTGTCACAAAGAAGCTGCAAAGACTAAACCCTCAGGTAACTCTGTAGGACTGCACAAAGTGTAACACACAAAAATGACAAATCTAGTGGAAGAAAAAGTATTAAAACCCTTCCTCTCCTGTGCTGTCATGAAAAACAACTATTTTATGTTCCATTCCTCTTTACTGTATTGAATTAGAAAGTGTATCTCTGTTGTTCTATGTATTTTAAACACAAACCTCTTTCAGTTTAGGACACCAAACTATCATTAATTGGCCTTTTACTTGCAGGGTAAGAACCCCAAATTCTTGATTATGTAAGACCCCAAGAAGCAGGCACAAGAATGTCATATACTGACCACTGAGATACTCAAGGATGAGGTAGAGTTTTCCACCAGTCTGAAAGGCATAAATTAAGTCTACAATGAAGGGATGTTTCACTTCCTCCAGTATATTCCTCTCTGCTTTCGTGTGAGCTGTATCCTTGGCATTCCTTACAATCATTGCCTGCAAAAAGCAGGGATATGTGAGCACAAGAACAGGCTAAACAAGGCACACTTTTATATTGAGTTCAGTTCTGGGTTTATCAAATCCCAACACTAACTATGAGCAACAGCATTAAAAAATTAAATTTCACCACAATATCTACATGAGAGGTTTCTTGCAGAAATTTAAGTTTTCATTTCATAGAATCACACAATAATTTAGGTTAGAAGGGACCTCCTGACCTATTGAAATGAGCTGCTAAGAACTACCCAGACAGAAAAATTTGAAGTTTAATTCTAATTCCAACTGTAACTAGGCAACAACTGCATTTACACTGAAAGTTATTTTTAGAGATATTAATTCATTAAATAATTGTAAAAGGGAAATGGAGGGATAGATTTATATTTTTTTAGATTCAGAGAGTAGTGAAATTCAGGTTACCTTTTTAAGAACTTTCATGGCAAATATTTTCCCGGTGTTTGCTCCGGTTACTTTTCGTACTTGAAACACCTAAACAACACAAGGGCAATCACATATTTCAGCTGCATTAACTGCCACAAGTTAAAAAACAAAGTTGTGCAACAGAGAGAGAGGAGATCACCCACAAACTGCAAGGCAAGAGGCAGAGATTGGATGCAGGATGAGTTTGGGACATTCCCTGCTGCTTGCAGCGGGTGAGGCTCTGCCAGGGAGCTCGGTCCCACACAAACCTCGGCAGCTGGGGTTGGTTCTACCCCATTCCACCTCTGGTAGAATGAACTTCTCAGAGAAGGGGAAGGGGAGATCAGAGCAAAGGAGGGAGCAGTGAGGGAGTGAAGGATTCAGTGCTGAGGAGGGTTGCTGACCTTGCCGTAGCCCCCTTTGCCCAGCACGCGCAGTAACTCGAAGCACTCCGGGCGGATCTTCTCGGGGCCTCTGTTCACGCTGGTCTCGGAGATCTCAAACTTTTCACAATGTTCCATCCCACTGCAGAAAAGCAGAACAAGGGTGTGAGTCTACCTGGTACTGAGAACTGAGCAAATGAAAGCAATGGCTCCCTGCAAAGTGGCTGTCTGACCTAACAGGGACATCTTGGGGGATCTGGAGAGCTCCCAGCACCAGGAATTGTTATTTATTGTGTGCAAAGCTGCAACTTGCACAGAAAAGGTTCCCTGCAAATTTGGGGGATTTATGGTATCAAGATTTCCTTCAAACCCCTTCATTTTAATGCACATCTCTGCATTACACCAGAATTAAGATTAGAGGATGAAAGCCTCAAACTGCCTCCGGTATTTCTTTATATCATTTTATATTGTTATATCCACATTACAAATATTATTCAAAGACAAGAGATTTGTTAGGAGAAACAAGGATCAAAAGACAAACAGCAACTTTCACCAGAATTTTTTTTTATTATTATTATTTTATTTCAAGATACAATTGACAAATTTTAATGTGAGGAGATAATGAAACATCTAGAAATGACTCAACATTGAACCAGAATGACAAAATTTTGTATTTACCTTAACAATGTAACAAAATTAGAAGTTAGATGTAGTTAACATGAATGATACAGATTATTTTCCAGCAGCAACTTACAGGTCATATTGGCCAACTCCTCCATGGTCCATGCTCTCACTTAATTGACCCTGGGGATGAGAAGGGTAGAAGAAAGATGAATTAGGAAAAAAAAAAGCATTAAAAATAAATGCACTGATGTGTTTTACAACTTTTTAAGTTTGAAAAGACAAAATCTCTATATAATTGTAATTTACATAATAATTAATATTATATAATAAACAGTATATAATTAAACAGGTCAGGAATAAGAAATTATCAGCAGAAGATCAAAAAATCTACTGAATTCTGTGCAAGATTTGCAGTACTGCCATGTGTCTCAAACAGTGACATGGAACCAGTCTTACCTGGCTGCAGTTATTCAATCCCTTAAATATCAGAGGTACAACTTCACACCCCACATGAACTTAAAAAATGTTAAGGTACTGCAATTTTCTTTAAAAGTGCTCTTACATCGAAATTTTCAAGCCCTATTGCAAATTCTATGCAAATGAGACCAATAATAAGGATTATGTGAATAGATGAACAGGGACTCATCTGCACTAGAAACAAATAATCCACTGACAAGGTTTTATTATTTCATATTGCTAAGTTAAATCCCAATGGTGATGAAAGAATTCAGCTTTACTTTGATATTAAACACCTTTTCTGACCAATAATCAGTATTGAAGATGTTCCTGCACTTCAGCATCAGAACCAGTTGCTATTAAGGAATGTGGTTTAATTCTGTGGAGATATTTTCTTCAAAGAATTTCCAACCTGATCCCTTCTGCAAGATAATACTTCGCTCTAAATGTGGCTGTACATGGCAGAAGAAGTGCAAAGCAAGCAGACAGCTGGAATGAATACAAATAGAATGTAATGGGCAAGCTTCTAGTGAGCTTCACTGTACCCTCACATTTTTATTTTTAAAAACACGGACACAAAATAACAACTGCGAGTTAGTGGTGAACAGCCTGGAACCTACAGACTGAATATAAATATACCAAGTGACCTGTGAAATCCAGAGAAGAAGAAAAAGAAAAACCACTGAGATCTGCAAAAATCAGCCCAAGCCAAGGAGTGCATTTGAAAACATTATCCAAGTGAAAACACTAACCAAAGAAAACTCGAAACTTTCAACAGCTTCCAAAACCATTTCAACGTTAAAGTTTACAGAGGCTGGTTTATTTTGGGTGATCTAGAGGGGAATTTAACTCCTGGTTCCACCTACTAACACCACAGGCAATTAGGGAGTCCAAAAGATCAGGTTTGTTTCCAGCTCAGAGAGTTGCCAGCTCATGTCCTCCTGCTGCCATTTATTAGAGAAATGCAGCTTATTGACATGTTTCACAATAAAACCCCCTAAAGCTGCCCTTGACCCCACTCTTAGACGCCAACAAATGAATTTTAAAAAATTCAACACAGAGAATAAACAGCCCTGTTCCCAAAGCAACTCCTCCTGTTACCCAATGGTTCTGGCAAAGTTGACGTGTGCTTCTCTTGCTCCTCTGAACTTTGGGTTTCATTCTCAGTATTAATTTAACCAAAACTCATTTCAGATACCATTCTGGTAGTTTTTCAGGGTTTCTTCTCATTTCACAACACCAAGACAGGCACTGCAAAGCCACCATCCCTTCAGTCCATACATTGTTTCACTCATTACAAACACCTAAATTAAGGCTGAGGCTTTTTTCACCATAATAATTAGTGCAAGCAACCACATGGCTTTTGAGGAAACTCCTTTTAAAAAACAACCCTTCCGATTTTCCAGGATAGCTGTGCCTATTCAAACCCACAACTGAACTGTCTGGGCTCCTCTTGGGCTCACAGTTTTTGGGAGATACCAGGGCCTAGCACCAGAGATTTGACAGCACAGTCCTGAGTGTCCCCCTTGCTCAGGTTAATGATCCCCACTGCTCTGGCTGCATCATCTCTCTGATCCTTGCAGGACACACACCCTATGGAGACAAATTCCACTGGAATGTTTCTCCCCTCACACATTCCTGATGTTCCCCTTCTTGCCTGCTCTTACATTTCCTGCTGTTGTTTTAATCTCAAATCCATTCTCACTCTCCTTTATCTGTTTGCCAAAAGGCACCTGTGACCAACCAAGGTTGCCAATGCCCATAAAAATGTCAGTCAGGGCAATGTTTTAAAATCCACAATGGTTTAATTGTTCCCTGAGACTGCATTACAGGAACACAAGAGAGAACAAACTCAACTTTCTTGCCACCTCGCTCAGAACCTGTTCTTGGCAGCAGTAACAGTCTGATGCAAGCGACGTTCTCTAAAGCCAAGTGTTTTATTGATTATTGAGGTGACAGACAGAGCTTCTCCTGCAGGCTGAGAAGATTTCAAGCCTTCAGCTGTCAAACAATGTCTCTACAGGTTACATGGAATGTGGGTAACAGAATATCTGCTTATCTCCTGAAAGGAAGTACCTGCAGGGAATCTACAGGAAACATCAAGAGGGACTTTTTACAAGAGCATGGAGTTTTAGATGAGATATTAGGGGGAATTTCTGCCCTGGGAGGGTGGGGAGGCCCTGGCACAGGTTGCCCAGAGAAGCTGTGGCTGCCCCATCCCTGGAAGTGTTCAAGGACAGGGCTTGGAGCAACCTGGGGCAGTGGAAGGTGTCCCTGCCCATGGCCAGACATGATCTTTAGGGTCCATTCCAACCCAAATCGTTCTATGCTTCTGTCATCTCAAAGACTCCAAGAATGTCATTAATATTTAAAGAGCACAACATAAATGCAGTGGCAGTTTGAACATAAATGCAATGGCAGTTTGAGCAATAGCAAACGTTCTATATATAAAACAACATTAAAGAGCAGCAGAACATCTAGAAAAAGATAGACAGAGATGATGCAATAAAATCCCCCTAAAGCCTTGACAGAATCTAGATGAACATCACGAGCTGCAAACTGCACATTATCAGGTGCTCTGCTCACGAAAGCACGAGATGCGAACAGCCGCTGACCCGCCTAACGCAGCATTTTAAACCTCTGCTTTTAATTTTGGCGCGAGAGCAGCGACTTTACACGGCTCCAGAAAGATCGGCATTTCTGCACTGACGTTCGGACATGTGACAATAAATAAATAATTAAAAAAACCCCGCTGCGGCGCTTGTGCCGGGATCCCACCGCCGAACTTCCGCGGGGAAGAGCTCCGGCGCTGCCCGCAGCCCCGACCCG
>VZTH01000400.1:0-14209 GCA_013397815.1 Aleadryas rufinucha
TGATTCTGTGATTCTGTGATTGGGAATTAATTTATGATGAAAGATTTACTGAGGCATGAACTTTTGAGGGGGCTGGTATGTCAGAGGCTGGGCTATATGTTCTCATGTCAAACAACCCCGAGAAATGTAACTTATACAAATCTCATTACAGACTGTTAACATAGCATGCAATTTGTGATAACTATACGGGCAAAGGGAATAAAAGTTATCTTAGACATTTATTTAATTAGCTCATGTTCCTGTTTTCTTCAGAAATACTTACTGCATTTCTTTTATTACATTTTTTGTGCAATTTTTTTAATGTAATTGACCTAAGGGCTTAATAAGTAGCTAAATACTTGCAAATAAATTAAATCCAATACAGGCACAGAACTGTAGTGAAGTCAGTTTGTGAGGCCATAAGAGATTATCTGTGTAGCACAGATGATCATGGTGACAGAAGTCTGTAAAGAACTTATTTTTTTTCTGTAGAAAAGTTAATTTACTCTAGACAGATATTTGTTTAACTTGTTCTTTCAAAAGCTTTAGCTTTTCAATTAGAAATCCTATCCTTTTGATATCTGTGATAGTACTTTCCTATCTTAAACTTGATACATTTTTTTTCATGGAGTAAGTTGTCTCTCTTATTACACCACAAGCCTTTTTTTTGGTGTTACCACCATAGACAAGAGTGTATATGATATGTTTTCTTTCGCATTTGAAGAAACCTCTTACATATTTAAAGACTGACATCATTTTCTCTCAAGCCTTGTCCTTCTTCACTCCTCTGCACCCCTGGCTCATGTAATCTTTTCAAGGCTAGACTAAACAAATCCAATTATTTCAGTCTTAATTGCTTGTGTTTTGCAGATGCCTCATCATTCCTTTTTCTCCACTCTGGATTGTCTCCAGTTTGATACACATGATTTTTTTGAAGTATAGTACATAAAACAAGGCATTAGACTTCAACTCTAGTTTTAGTAGTGCTGAGTAGAATGAAAAGATTCTGATGTCTGATAATGTTTTTACCATTTAAGTGTTTGTCCAATATTTGACTTTAAAATAAAATTTATATTTTCTAATAGCATCTCACTGCTCATTCACCTACAATTCACAGTCTGTTGTAGTTCCTGGGATCTGTCTTGAAGACCTATTACCTTGTCAGTCCTTTGCCATCTGGTATTTCCTGTTTGTGAAAATGGTTATTTTTCCCAAAGTCCAGAGCAGTACAATAAACTAACTGAACTACATCCTCTTTTTCTTTTTTTATAAGACCTTGTTTTCAGTCTACCAAGGTCATTGTGAATTCTGACTTTGTCCTCCATCAGACTTGTAGAGATGCCATCTTAGCATCATCTTAGAAAGCAGCACACTTTCAGAGACCTGTTGTGCTGCTAATGCCTGGTGGAGTGGTGTCTCCTTGGTCTGGAGCAAGACAGGACTGCAGCATCTGGACTTGATTAATTGATAGCTAGGGGTAAAATGCTGTGCTGAATAAATCCTTTGGTTAGTTACTGAGGGTGTGTTTTTCTTAAAAATACTGCTCAGAATCTGTGTAGTTTTCACTTTTAGTTACTTCATTTCAAGATTAAGTGCCATGTGTTTATAATCTTCAGATGGGAATTTCACCCAAAAAATCTTACACCTTGGTTTAGGGTAGAGGCTGTCTGGCAAAGGAGGACCACATCTGCAGTGAGTTGTAATAATATACTAACGACTTAGTCATGCCACAAAAAAATCAGCATTCTGATCTTGCTCTCCACAAAAAATTCTATAAAATTTGAGATTCTTTTGTCTTTTCTAATTTATTGGCTTATGGAGCTAACCAACATAGAAAGAGTTTCAGACAGCATATTTGATTCCAGTACTATTCTTTCAGTATTTGAGATTTATGGGTTGGTTAAGAATTAGTCACTGAAGGAAATTGTGAATCATTCTGAATAATGAATAAATTTGGTTGCATACAGTTTGTGAAAAAGAACAAAGGGAGAAATAAACTTTTAAAATGTTAATTCACTAAACTCCAAGAGGACTTTAACCCATCTTTTAGACCTTTATAGACCAGGGAACAAAAACAAATGTGAGGGCTTAACTTAGAGTCCAGAAAAAGTCAGAGTTAGGATTAGACTTCTTAGCTTTTAATTTTTGGTTTGCTGATGGTTCTAGTTTTGTTTCCACATTAGTTGGTGTATTTAGAGTTCTTGAGGGTAGGGGTATGGATGGATAGTAGAGTGCCATGCAGATCTCAAATTGCAATACCAACAGGCTTACCAATGAAGGGGAAAGGAAAACAATGACAAGAACAGCAGTGATGACAGGTCGAGGCTTAAGGTACAGTACTTGAAATTGCTTTGCAATTTGCCTTGACTGTGGGGTTAGACACAATTACAATCCTGTTGCACTGACAGCTAATTCCAGAACACAATACAGTATAGATCTGGCATAACAGAGTGAATATTAAATGCAGAACATAAAGCACTAAGCACCTTGTAAGCAAATCAGAATGGTAGTCTGAGGACATGATGAGTTAGGGTGTTTATCTTGGACCACTGACTTAAAAATTAAATGATGATTCTTTATATAGGTCTACCAGCAGGAAATGCCAAAAATGTGTGAGAAGAAAGATTATCCGCAACCCAAATAGTGGGTGCAAACACAAAAAATCAAATAAAAAGAGTAAACTTTAGAAGTATGAAAGACAAACTTGAGGAAAAGAAGTGGGAAAGCTAAACACTAATAGTCCTTATATTCAGCTGAAGGTCTGATTTCATCAGTTCTCTCAAAAGCACAGATCAGCCATAAGCAAGTCAGTAGTAAAAGGGGCTGAAGAAGGTCCACCATGAAGCTTTCAAATTAAAATAAAAATAAAAGCTATAAGGTTATGAGCAATAGTAGAAAACAGACCCCAAAACATTTCACCAGACCATAAGATTTTTCACGTAGGAAGACCAGAGCAATAAGCAATAATTACATGTTGCTGGGAGTTAATATTGCTGAGTTGCTAATATTCTAGTGTAGGGTGCTTGTGGCAGCAATTTTTTGGTTCACCTTATTTTAGAACAGCAATATTAGGAAATTCTGTAAATATTGGTTTACTTGTGTGTGCTCACTTGCTTTTGCCTTCTTCCCACTGGTTCTGTCAGGAAATATATTTGGAGGAAAGATACTCCAGCTTTAGAAGAAAGGAGGTTTTTGACTTTACAGAAGTGGTTTGGTGATTCTAATGAACTGATCAGAACCCTCTCTATCTTCTGTGTGCACTTCTACACCTATTTGTGACTTTGTAGACTACAAAGGTACAAGTGTATTCTGTTGCTCGTTGTATTTTGACTTGAAATATTATGGATATTTTGTGACTAGGCTAGTAGCCATGGAAAACTTCATTTGATAGTATTTGCTTTTTGTTATTAGTAACAATGTCTTTCAGATTTCTTGTTCAGTTACAGCTCGCATCACTGTGACTCACCAAAAATCCTGCTTTGCCTGACTGGAGTGCTAGACAGTTTGAGCAAAAAAGTTCTCAGCTTCTTCCTAGAGGCTGAGCCTGTGGTTTTGCCTTTCTTTTGTCTAAATACAGAAAGCTCACAGGCTGTAGACGATGCAAAGATCTTCCTCCCAAAGTCCTGGTGAAATTTACTGCTGTATGAATGTCAGCTATATGGCACATACTTGGCCAAGAGGAGACCTCCCACAAGTGTTGCCTGTATGAGCAGGGTTTATGGGGTTGAAAAGAAATATTTTCCCTGGAAAACAGAAACTGTAAAAATCAACGCTAAAAATAAGTAAACTCCAATTTAGACTAATCCAGATATTTTTTTTTTACTCTGAGCAGAGAATCCTGTGCTGGTGGACTGTGAAAGCTGGAGTACACCAGGCTGATTTGAATCACCTATCTGAACAACACAGTTTCACAAGGTGGTATTGTCCAAATTTGAGATACCACTTTCAAGTTCAAATGCATCTATTCCGAATTCCTTATAGGTCTTCATTGTTAAACCCAGTTTTCTGTAATTGGGAAAGATTGAAAACTAGCTGGTTCTGGGAGGAGTCACTCAGACATGAAGTTTGGTTCTGCCATGGTTAGCCCAAGAAATAACCTGTCCTGGACAGCATAAAATTTTGAGGGAAAAATCCTCTATTCAGATACCCTGGATTACTTGCTGAAGTTCTCAGTAAATCAGCCTTTCTCTGCAGTTTCTGGCCAGATTTTGCATGCAAGGGTGTGCTTCCAAGATATTCACATGAAAGCCAATGGCTTTCTGAACCCAGTTTTCAAACACATTGCATCCCATCTTCTTGAAAAAGCATTTGCTATGCAAGTGCAGCATCACTGTCTCCTCTTCCTACACCTGTTGAAAACATCTTTTCAGTGCTGTTTCATTTGGTTTGTTCAGGTTTTTTTTTGTTTCTACCTATAAATTCTTATCTCTGCTTGTTTGAACTACTTTCAGTGAAAATAGACATACTCTTTGGGAACTCATTAGACAATTAAAAAACTTTAGTCTTTACCTCTGAAAGTCCCGTCTGACACAGCACACAATACATACTACCAATACTACTACTACTAGCAATAAAAGACTCCAAGCCTCTCCTACAGTAGTCTGAGGTGTTTTTCATGCATTTGAAAATGACTAGAAGACAATTCACAATTTTTTAATCAAAGTTGTCATACCTGGTTTCCCCTTATCATGGAGTTTTGCTGTCACAAGGCTAAGAAATAAATCAGTGGTATAGCTCAGATGAGTTTGGGCAATGACAGGGAAATAATTAAAGTACTTCACTGCAGCTCCAAATGGGATGAGAGTATCATCTGGGTGTGGATGCAGTCATAGGCAGGATCTGGTATGAAAGAGCCCCAGTCCAAGTCCTGTGTTTGTGCTCTCCATTCTGTACTTCAAAGTGTCTTGACCCAATTTCAGATTAGATTTGCTATCTGGGCTTTTTGTATTATCACAGATGAAATACTAAGCAAAAGCTTTGTTGTCAGCTGCTGATAGTGATCTCTCTCCAGGCCACCAGGAGCTGCTGGAGCTTTTTCTAAGCTTGTCTCTGCTGCAACTTGCTTTTCACTCGGCTGTATATCTTGCAGTATGCAACTTCTTATCTAAAAACAAGGTGTTGTCAGTAAGAAAGGTGGACCAGAATGGTTAAATCTTCTGAAGATTTTACTACATCTGCATCTGCAGCTTGCAGTTGATAGAACTGAGGATTCATTTTTGATTTGAGAAAGGTAGTAAGTTAGAAGATTATACCACTTTTTTCCCTATCACTGACAAAATTGTGATTATTTTGTCTTGAACTCATTTCTATGGCTTTTAGAAGACTAACATAGTATATTGTGCCCAAAAGGAATGAGTTCAACAAACATAATCAATTAAAATCAAACAGAAAAGAAAGTCTAATAAAAAGAGGCTGCTTTCAGCCTTCCTGTGAAGAAAGGCTGTACCTTAACCCCTCTGATCAAAAGTTTTTAGCCCAGAGGCTGTCTTCCTTATGTAGTGATGCTCATCTCCTACACTGGGCTAATATACCTTTTACTGTTTGGATATATTCTTTATTCTCATCAGGTGTCAACATTTTATTGCATGCATCTATATATTCACTGGAGATAGCACAACTATAAAAAAGTTGACAGAAGAGATTTAAAAGGTTATATTTAGTTCCTGAGAAACATTCTTCAGACTTTCTCTGAAGTCACTGATCCCCGAATCACCTCAACATTTCACACTGCTGTTCATCATGGAGTCCACAGCGGTGTACAATTCTACCTGTGCCTGCTTAATAATAGGGAGTTAAGAAGATATCATTTTGGCTGTCTTTTTTCCTTTCTGAATTACTACCTGTTTGTTTAGGAGGTTTTTTTTGAAATGCATAAGCTTACATAATCTTCCTTCCCCATGCTTTTTGTCAGTGTTTTCATTTTATATGAAAATATGAAATGCAGCAGTGAGTACCACTTGGACATCACGCTATTTCTTTTTCTAGTGTCTAGTTGTTGTTTCCTACTGTCTCCTTTTTTCTTAACACCTGCCTCCTAAAACAACAATATCCTTTATTCTGCTACTTATGCATGGTCTGTATGATAGCTTGTTTTTTCAGTTTCTGTAATATTAATATGCCTGACTGGTGCCTTCCTAATCTTCACAGCATAATTTTTCAAGAAAATATTTTCTATTATGTGGAAAATGTGTGAAGATTTCCTTCTGAAGGTGTTTCATTTGTAGATGCATTTTCTGTTCAGTGTGTTTTTCTCCATGAGCTGTCTCTGTTCCATTTCCTACCATCAACAGCATTGAAGATGTATTTGTTTGTGTCTTACGTTATCCCTGAAAAGTTAACTACTATAAAAGTGGTCATGTTTGTTGTTGTTGTTGTCGTTGGCGTTGTTGTTGTTGTTGTGGTTGTGGTTGTGTTCGCTTTTTTTTCAGTTGAAGCATTTTAAAGTATCTGAAGCATTGTAGGTCACAGAAGGAAAAAATGGTGCAGGTGATCTCATTTGATTGATAATTCTGTATTTATCTCCAATGCCATTTAGTCCATTTATCTTTAAAAGATTTTGTCACCAATATGGTGAAGAAAGAATGCCAAACATCTGATTAGACAGCAGAGTTAAAGGTGCTTTTGATATCTAAATTTAATTTATTTCTGGTAGTGAAAAAAATACAGATTTGCCATAATTTTGCAGAAACAATAGAATTGGAGTTTTCTGCTGGGAACAGAGCTTCAATTTTGAATATGTCAGTAAAAGCTAAGAGATGGATGTAGGTGCCTAACAGCAATATTTGGAATCTGGGTTTTTTTGATTTCTTTTTCTTGGATAATTTTCAACTTTTCCTTCTTCCAATGCCCATTCTCCATAAGTCTCTTAATGCCTCTTTCTGCAGAGCCAGAAAGGCTCCTAAGCACCTAAAAGTATAAGCAAAGTCATATACTTTTCCTTGAGGTATTTCTGGCCCTTGATTGGCAACGGCTTTTAAAATTGTTTGACAGCCATGCTGCAAACTCACTGGCCAATGCTAAATCTCTCTACACTAACCCTGAAGGAGAAGTGTATCATGACTGCTGGAGAATATATGCTTAACTTGGTAGTGACCAAAGACAGGCTAGAGCATTCACTCTAAATCCTGGGCCATTTTAAAGATGCAGTACAGAGCAGAGAACATGAACGGTCCCTCTTTCTCTTTTCTCCTCTTTGTTATATGAGGCTTTTGTATTCACTACCACAAAGGATCCCTTGGCCACAGGTTTTCATTTTGAGATCATAGGTGTCTTATGTCCTGGCCCAAATATCAAGACTCTGATGTTGGATTATTTTTTTCTTGCTAAATTTAATCTAAATAGAATTAATATTCTTACTTTCCAGTAATACCTTTCACCCCTCCCAATTTATTTTCATCAATATTGTATTTATACTGATTTTTATGAAGTTCAGAGCTGTACAGTTATTTCAGTTACCAGCAGTATCTGTTATTTCACCACTTCAACTATGAGTATACATTATAATCTAAAGCCTTGGAATTTATCCTAAATGTCATGTTGCATCCTTGGACTCATTCACAAAAAAGAATTGAAAACAAATTTGGTTGTGATCATGATCATAAGCCTCAAAAGATCATCTGATCCAAATTTTCATCGTAAGGGAGCCTAGATGAGATTACATAGCATCTGTCCAATGGCATCTTGAAAGCCTGATGTGATGGAAACTCCATGACATCTCTGGGGATATTGTTCCCTGGAGTGAAGGATTGTTCTCAGTACAAAAAAATTCTTTCTTAAGTTGAAATGAAACCTGTACCCATTGCACCTTTTCATCTCTCTTTCGTTGTAAAGAGAAAGATTATTTTGTCTTTCTAATGTCCTTAAAATACTGAAAGACCCTGATGAGGTTCCCACTGGATTTCCTCTTCTCCAGGGAGATGAGACCTGAATCCTTCAATCTTTCTTCACAGGCCAGGTTTTCCAATCCTTTGGTCATCTTCGTGGCTCTCCTTTCGAACTGTCTTCAGTCTGTCCACATCTTTCTTGAATTGTGGGGGCCAGAACTGAACACAGCACTCCAGATGTGGCATGACAAGCGCTAAGTTTAGGACAATCATGTCTCTGTCTTTGCTAATAATGCCCCTGCAGATGCAGCCCAGGATCCAGTTTGTCTTTGTTACCACTACTCTGCTGACTCATGTTCAACTTGTTGTCCGCCAGGACCCCCAGCATGGCCCGTGTCTCCCCAGCCACATGGATCCTAGTCGGTGCTGGGCTCTTTGGTTATCCTGATCCAGGTGCAGAGCTTTGCTCTCACTTTTGTTAGATTCCATGAAGTTCTGTTCTTGCTAGCCAGCTGTATTACTTTCAGCCCGAGCAGATCTCTCTGTAAGATGCCTCTCTCTTCTGATATGTCCACCTCAACACACAGTTTAGCATCATCATCATACCTAGCAAGGGTGCTTTCAATCCCATCATCCAAGTCCTTCATGAAGATGATGAAGATGTTGAACAGTGTGGTACCCACTACTGATCCATGGGGGACTGCACGTGACAGGCTGCCAGCATGAGAAAAAACCTCATATTATTTCTCAACCTTTACTTCTAGAAGTCTATACCTAGCAGAGCTGGTGTTGTGTTGTTTCAGTGTTTTTTCCCCTCGAGCATATTTAAAATATAATCAGTAAGTAAAATAGAGTGTAGCTTTTGCTGGTAGAAGGCAAGAGAGGGGAGGACAGATCTCCTCCTATGATCTCTCAGCAATTTTGAAGGCAGGAATACTTGGGAGGATTAAAACTCAGTGTTATTTTCTTTCAGTTATTGGCTCGACAGAAGTATTGATGTAAGATCAAGATTAAGGAAATTTAGTGTGATTTCCCAGTAAATCTGTGTAAAGAGAATGGATGTTTTGATTGACTGATGTATTGTCTTACTTTATTTTTCAGACCAATGTGAGGACACAAACTCAAGTAATACAAATTATTGGGCCAAATCTTTCAGTTGAAGGAGAAATGGGGAATCCCTCTGCTCTCCTTTCCCTCCCNAGAACCATGCTTGGTTTAAATTGGAAAGGTCCTTTAGAGGTCCTTTAAGACCATTAAGTCCACCAATAAACCATGTGCATCTACGTGTCTTTTAAATACCTTCAGGGATGGTGATGCAACCACTTCCCTGGACAGCCTCTTCCAGGGCTTGACAACCCTTCTGGCAAAGAATTTTTTCCTAATATCCAATCTAAAACTGCTCTGGTGCCACTTGAGGCCATTTCCCCTTGTTCTGTTGCTTGTTACCTGGGAGACCAATCCCCACCTGGCTACACCTTCCCTTCAGGGAGTTGTACAGAGTGATAAGGTCACCCCTGAGCCTCCTTTTCTCCAGGCTAAACAATCCCAGCTCCCTCAGCTGCACCTCATAAGACCTGTGCTCCTGATGCAAGGCACATTGAAAAGATCCCCTGGAGCATTCTCTTTTCCCATCTGAGCTGCCCCAACTCTCTCAACCTCTCCTCGTAAGAGATACTCTGGTCCTACAACCATCTGAGTGGCCCTGCACTGGACACTTGCTTCAGTATGTCCATCTTCCTCTTGAACAGGGGAAGCCAGAACTGGACACAGCACTNCATGGCCCGTGTCTCCCCAGCCACATGGATCCTAGTCGGTGCTGGGCTCTTTGGTTATCCTGATCCAGGTGCAGAGCTTTGCTCTCACTTTTGTTAGATTCCATGAAGTTCTGTTCTTGCTAGCCAGCTGTATTACTTTCAGCCCGAGCAGATCTCTCTGTAAGATGCCTCTCTCTTCTGATATGTCCACCTCAACACACAGTTTAGCATCATCATCATACCTAGCAAGGGTGCTTTCAATCCCATCATCCAAGTCCTTCATGAAGATGATGAAGATGTTGAACAGTGTGGTACCCACTACTGATCCATGGGGGACTGCACGTGACAGGCTGCCAGCATGAGAAAAAACCTCATATTATTTCTCAACCTTTACTTCTAGAAGTCTATACCTAGCAGAGCTGGTGTTGTGTTGTTTCAGTGTTTTTTCCCCTCGAGCATATTTAAAATATAATCAGTAAGTAAAATAGAGTGTAGCTTTTGCTGGTAGAAGGCAAGAGAGGGGAGGACAGATCTCCTCCTATGATCTCTCAGCAATTTTGAAGGCAGGAATACTTGGGAGGATTAAAACTCAGTGTTATTTTCTTTCAGTTATTGGCTCGACAGAAGTATTGATGTAAGATCAAGATTAAGGAAATTTAGTGTGATTTCCCAGTAAATCTGTGTAAAGAGAATGGATGTTTTGATTGACTGATGTATTGTCTTACTTTATTTTTCAGACCAATGTGAGGACACAAACTCAAGTAATACAAATTATTGGGCCAAATCTTTCAGTTGAAGGAGAAATGGGGAATCCCTCTGCTCTCCTTTCCCTCCCACGTGTCCTGTGTGCCCAGGAGGGGCTTGGAGAGGGAGTGTAAGGGCCTGCAAAGCCCTTTGAACAAGCAGACAAGTGACATCCTCAGAAGTAGCCTGGCAGCATGGCAATGTGTGTGGGAGAGATGGTGGGGAGCAGGGAAGCGCTCCAGAGGTGCTTCTGCTTTTTCTGTGAAGAGCCGTGGGTAACTCACAAGCACAGTATTGGTTATCTGCTTGTGACTGGGAGGCAATATTGTCTGTGTGGTAGTTCATTCAGCAGCATGATTCTCCTGCCAATTAAGCCATATAATAAACTACTTCATTCTCTCCCTCCCACAGAATTATAGAATTATATATATAAATATATATATNTCTGAGTGGCCCTGCACTGGACACTTGCTTCAGTATGTCCATCTTCCTCTTGAACAGGGGAAGCCAGAACTGGACACAGCACTCCCAATGTGATCTCACCAGTGCTGAGTAAGGGGAAGGGTCTCTCACTGGACCAGCTGGTGATGCTTTTCCTAATTTCCTAACCCATAAGGATGTAGGTCTTCCTTGCTCTTAGGGTGCATTAGAATTGTTGTTTCATGCTTGAAAAGCAGGAAGGCCTGCCCAGTAGTCAGTCTTCTGACCAGCTGTTGAGAAAGCTGTTCCATGAAGTTGAAAGCATATTCTGCTACGTGAGCTGATTTTCAAATGCACTAGGGCTTGCACTCTTTCATCTTCCTGTCAGGACATGCAGCACAGAAAGCTGTTCAGCAAGCAGAATGTAAGCCCCAGGTGGCAAAGCCTGAAAAATGAGTTAAATATAACTTTATGAAATAGCTCTAATGGCCGTGGCAAATAGTACTCTTATGTTTCAGTTTTTTTACTTACTTCTTTTTTTTTTGTTTTGCTTTTACTTACTGTCAGTGAGACAAAATGCATAGAATGAGAACCATACATATGGAAGCAGATTGCTTTTCCTGGCAACTGATAAACTTAGAGTTCTTCTCTACAACTGAGCAATGCCCACACAGATACATCATCATTACTTATTTTTGCATCTTTCCATTGCCAGTAGGAAATGTAGAAGTGCTGCTGTAGCAGCCTCTGTCCTCACACGCTTCTCTGGGAGCAGAAGTATAAGTCTTCTAACATTGCTACTTATTTGGGAAGAGTAAAACATGCACTTAAATAAAATAATATATAAAAAAACCTGAAAAAAGCATACTAACATTTTATATTCTTAAAATTTTTTGCACCCTTTAAAAAGGCAACATCCTGAAGATGACTACCTGGGGCCCTTTGCAACACTACTGATGGAATGTGGGCAATCTGCAGTTTCCAAGGACCACTGCTAAGTTAAACTTTAGAGAAACTTCACTTACCCGTGTAACAATTTTGCTTCTGTTAATTTTTTCAAACTGATATAATACATGGTGTTTCCTCACCATGAAAAGATCACAGCAAGATTTTTGGAGGCTTTTGGAAAAAAAGTTGACCAGAGGATTTTATAAAATGAACAACAATTTCATTTTTATAGATAACTTGAAGCTGCAGCCACTGTAACTCAAGATCTATCCAATCTCTTCTCTGTTTCTAGATGTGGTAATTATACAGGAATTTAAAAAATTCTCAAATCTCATCCTATTTAGATTACTGAGCAGCAGGAAGGGTGTAGTACAATTTTTAAGATGTGTTTTAACATAAATAGTATTTAATATAAAAAATAATAAGGAAACCAAGAAAAAATTAAGGGAAAAATAACATTTAAGAGAAAAAAATGTAGAGGACTGTCATAACAAAAGACCTGACAAAAAAATGATAAATAATTTTTTCTGGTGAAATTATAGTTGTGTAAGAACTTGATTTGTCCTAATGTGTTCCAGCCTTCTCTGAGCAACTAAGAGCATGATGGCATCATACGGAAATGTGGCTAAATACAGAGCCTTTTTTTCAAAGGATTAGTTTGTGTTAAAGCATTATAAAAACAGTTGAGGTTTTCCTTGTGAACTGACTGAGTAGTCTTAAAATGCTATCCTTTAACTCAGTTCTCAGATCAGAGGGACTGATTCAAGATGAGGGATGGATCTGTACTTGGAAGATATGAAGGGCCCACCATGGGAAAAGCATTACAGAGCACCAGCTAGGGAAAGGGTAAACCAGACAATAGCAGGATTTAGAGTCAGCGTCAACTTACTGATGACAGCATATGGGAAATAGTTGGATATTAATAACATAGAGCTGAAATACAACCTTCAGCAAAACCTGGTCTGCTCTTAGTTTCAGAGTTTAAGTTGTGAGAACATAGATTGTCTATGGACAAAAATAGATGATTTAGACTTTAAACCTGAGAAGAATTTTCTGCTTCACTGGCCGCTGATGAATTAAAGGACCTTAGAAGCTCAGTTCTAAGGAAATGGTGATTGCTGTAACTTGTATGTTTGCATTTTAAGGAGTAGCCCCAGAGAGTCCATGCCCGAGCATTCTTCCTTATCTGTGAGCGATAGAAAAAAGTGCCACATTGTTTCTAGTTTCAGGTTTTTTCAGCATTAAGGGAAGATGAACTGGTGAAAGTGGGAGTAGAGAATTGTTACAGATTGCTATGGATGGACAGATTGCTGTGAATGGACAGATTTTGGAAATCACAGCTTGGATGTAAAAGTGGTTGAAGACTAAATGGTTTCCCTGATACTGAGAACCATGTTTGTGGAAGAACCATACCACCAAGCATTACCAATTTCATATAGATTGTGTGTGTCATGGATTTATGTTTTAGTTAGATTAGCCAGAGGACACAATGAGCATTTATACTTCCTCTATGCCAGTTTTATGCTGTCTTTCAGAAAATACATGATGCTGATTGCACAGAGCATATTGTTTGAAAATACCCTGAATAAATATAAAATAGCAGAATGTATTAGAAGGGTGCAGTATTTTTAATTCTCTGTGGGCAGCCTGAAATTTGGGTTTATAATGTTTGAAAACTGGTGTGAGAGCAGATGCAGATTAGCAGATGGATCTGAGGGACAGGGGATACATGTTGGGGTATATGGCAGCTTAAGCCTAATGATAAAAAAATATTCATTTATTTATATATTATCCATGAATATAAAGTTAGTTGAAACAATCTTTCCTATTGCACACAAAGCACTGAAAACCAGGATAACAGTACTATGTAGCACTTTAAAAAAATTTATTTCAACATGAACTCTTTTCCTATCTCTAAAAGCCTACTTATCCTGAATACATAACTAAGGCAGAAAACCCCAAAGAAAATTACATACTAAGAGGAAAATAAATTGAATTATTTTGAAGAGCAGTTCTTGTTACTATCTTTCTCTTTCATCTTTTAAATTCTCTGTGCCTTAACCTCATTTCTTAACTTCTGATTCGTCTGTTTCTTGCCTGACATTACAATGAAGCGGACAGAGTGTGCATCAAATACCAGTGATAACTTTAGCTGTACTTTATGTAAGAAAGGATCTTTCTGTAGGAGCTGTACAGAAGCTTGGCAGGAGCTCAGACATAATATCCACAGCTCCAAAGAGAGGCTCAGGCTTCATATTGCCAAGTCCTTAAGGCAGAAACATTGTCCCAGTTTGTGCCCACCCAAGAGTGACGGAGGCTCCTTCTGTGCTGGAAGCAATTTGAGTTTGCTTCTAGGAGTATTAGTCCATGTATAGCCTTTCTAAGAAGATGACCTTTCTGAATATCCAATAGGCTTAATTTTTTTCTTGTCTGAACTATTATTTCTGTTCTATGTTTGATGCCATGTACCTGCCCATATGTGGGCACAGAGGTGCAGGAAATGTATTTTTGCCATAGCGTGTCACTGTTATCGCGAGGAGG
>VZTH01000402.1:8748-35365 GCA_013397815.1 Aleadryas rufinucha
AAAAAAAAAAAAAAAAAAAGTCCCAGGAATGTTTCTGCCAGGGAAATTGAGTGATAGAATTGGTAACTGGATTCAACACACTGGCAAAAGAATTATTTTTATCAGCTGACCCTGAGTACGCCTATAAGATCACATTTTTAAATTTTTGTCTACAAGTGTGTCTGAATCTCAGTTCCAAACCAAACTGAGGTCTGCATGGGGCAGATCAGTCACTTAAGTGCTTTAATTTTTTTTTAAAAAAGACAAAAGAAAAAGGGTGGATTTAGACATGTGGAACTCCCCAGATGGCACTCTGCATCCACTTGCCTTCATCAAAAAGCCTGAGACACTCCTGTTCCCCCCACCCACGTGGTTCACAATCCCAGAGCACATATGGTCTCACACTGGGAGGGTTGGTTGCCTGCTAGACTATGTGGCCTATGAGTTATCCTCAGTGGAAATGCTCATGAACCCACTCTGCAAAACAGCTCTGAAGGGGAAGGGACCCAGTTCCTCGGCTGCTGCGTTTCAGGGATTATGGGCACAGTAGCAGAATCACAGTTCTAACTCCTCCACAAAGCTTCCAGCTATGCAATTATACAACGTGATACCACTAACATAAAGGTAATAATAGTGGCTATCTGAAGCAATAATGACTACTTAGAGGTCCAAGGCTGAGTCCTGGTTCTCAACAGCAGAGGCTCCTGGGTCCCTGATACCCTGAGAGGGAGGTGACAGAAGGAAGCTTGAGGATGATTAGGGAAGGACTCCAGTGGGCCAAAGAGCTCCTCGATTCCCCCCCACACATGGAGCAGAGAAGAGTTTCGGCAAGGTCAGGGAACAATGGGCATGTAGGTTCCACTCCTGGCACAGACCCTGTGGCTATGTGAGTGGTAAGTAGGTCTATCAATGACATCCACAGGGGATGAAGGAGCTGGAGTCTGAGCCAGGGAGTGGTCTCTACATCCCTGGCTCTACTCTGCTTCCATTGCCTAATCCCTGCACTGCAGAGAGAGGGGGAGAGACATGGGAGAGGGCTAACAAAGTTAAAACAGGTATTTGACACCACAGACCTTATTTCACTGTGTTATGAAAAGTCACACAGGGCAATCTTTTTTCCTAGGCTCAGCATTCAGAGCAAACACACTGCTGTAATCTTTAGCAAATACATTTTTGCTTGCACAATAAATCTGTTCAGAAATCACACATTTCCATTCAAACCAGTCACTAAAGAGTCACGTGTTGGGGCCTATCTCTGCTTTGTGCTGACACTGCATGGGCAGAGAATCACGTTCCTTCATGAAAACATATCCCCAGTCTTGAGGCAGGGCTTGGCTCAGGGTCACATAAGACTCATCCACATTTCATATCGTGTTTCCTTTTCTTTCTTCACCAACCAGTCTTGAAATATGTCACTTCCGTGCCAGCAGACAAACACAAACCACAAATACATGCCAAGTGGCTGTACCTGTGCTGGGAAATAAAATGGGCCAGGGAACAGTTAAAGGAGGAGTACTGCAAAGCACATCCTATGTCCCCCTGGCTAAGCTCTCACTCTCCAAAGCAGGAGGGCAACAATCCAAACCAGGAGCAGTCCTGGCCCAGCTGCTTTTCCCTAACCAGGGGCAGCAGCTGAGAAAATGCTAGGTGATCCCAACCAAAACCATGCCATGCCATGACATGTAGTCACTAATGGGAGCTGTCACACACTACTGCCCGTGTCCTGGCACTGATGAGACACTACAAGAGTCCCCAGCTGGGACATTGCCCGGGATCTGGAAGATACTCAGTAGATGTCTTGTCTGTGAATGACTCCTGTGAGATTTTAGGAAAGCTACAGAGGCTTTCTAAATCCCTGTTGATCCATAAAATGGGGATAATAAACCCCACTGGATGTCTCAGCAGTGGAGGGAGGACAGAGCACTTTCCAGCTTAAAAGTAATAGGAAAACATGACAGCACCCTGGCTGCACAAGTGGGCTTATCCCATTGGTAATTTTCATTTGAACAGAGAGCAAACACTCATTTAAGTGAGTAATTCATAATCAGAACAGAACTTTGGCCACTGCTTTAAATTACAAATGAAGCCAGTCATCTGCACGGGAAACAGACATCTTTAGATAAACAGGAATATATACCTTTGAAATATAAAATTTTTTTTTGCCATATTCTGAAATAAAGTGTTTTGCATTTTGTTTCTTATTGGTATGTATCTTTTTTACTTCTTTCATTTGCAAGAGTGAAAGATGATTATCCATTCTATCTTTATGACCTACTTATTGCTGCTATCAGGAATGATATCACTAAATGAACGTCAGTAAAGATAGACACAATTTTCTTACACTGAAGAATCTAATAAATGGTGTGGGAAAAAATCAGAAAGTGGTTTTATTCAGTGCTGTGTATTTAAAGATGCTTACAATCTCTCAGTTGTCCAGAAATATATGGGAGACAGACCTGTAGCTGAGAAGAAACAAACCAAAATGCACAGGATGAAACAGAGGCATAGAGGGAGAAAAAGAGGGAAGAAGAGGAAGAAGGAAGGAGGAAAAGCAGGCGAGAAGGAGGAACCACCTGGGCTAATGTTCCCTTGCTCACTTGTGCACCCACATTCCACAAGCCAGCAGCTCAGCTGGATGCAAAGCACCCCCAATTTTCAGACTTTAGTGCTGAAGATCCTCCAAATTTTGCAGCCCATATGTAGAGCTACATAGAGATATATGTCTGGAATGCATAGTTTAGCTACAGTTGTTCCAACCTACCTGTCCTTCCCCTCACACATTAGATTTCCATTTAGAACCTGAAAGAAATATACCACCAGGGGCTGCATTTCCACCTTTAAGGAAGATATGAGTGCAAGGGACGTGTGGTGGAAAGCTCTCATTTTCTGAGGAGTTCACCAGCCTCAGCAGGGCTTTACCTCCGAGTAACATAGATTAGATACACGTAGGCTCTCCTTTGAAACTTGTGCACAGGACTGTTTTGTGACAAAGCTACTGAGCAGCATTGAGACTTTTGCTAAGGCTGGTGTATGAAAGACTTTCAAATTCATATACTTCATGTGTGTGGGAAACCATAAATGCAAAACTACATCCTCTGCTGCCACGGGCTGACCAAACTGCAGAGATGCTAGTAGAGGGAGAATGAATGCTTGATACCAGGTGAGGGTCAGCTGCAAAATATCTGGTTTTCCATGTGGAAGGGTTGGCTGGAAAGGCGGTTAAAGAACGGTATTCCATGACGTCAGTGGTGTTTATGACATGCCCTTTAATTACCCTTACCAGTAAATCAGTGTGTGCACTTTAGCACCACAGAGTAGGGCATACTTTAAAGAAAATAATAGCACTGTGGATTAGCTAATGAATATGCTATCAGAGAACTCAAGGAGCCTGTCCAGTACTGCTCACTTTAAATAATAAGACTAATTAAAAACATCCTGCATGCCCAAAGTCTACTGCTTAACTTTTCAAACAATGAAATTCTCACATTCATTCTCTCAGTTATCTGCTCTGTATTTATTAATAGAAGGATGCTGTCCTGTTCCCTGGCTGCATGTTTAATTCATAGAAGCAGAATAGTACACACAGACCAGAGGAGTGAATCTAATCTTATCTATGGCTGGAAAATGAACCTCCCTTCTCTCTAGGGCCGGGGAAGCCCTCTCTGGATACGCATTGTCCAAGCCTGCTGGCAGAGACACAGCCTTGCTGCTCACGTGTCAGGGGCCACCCTGCAGCTGAGGGTGACACCCCAGTGTTGGTACAGTGTTGGTGGCTTCCCCTTTCCCCCATTCACCTGCTGATGAGACCGAAGACAGCATGGCTAATGAGCTTAAGTGATTAAGAGAGCTCAGATAGTCACTGCTGTCTCTCATCAGTGCTTCTACCTTGTCTGCTTACAGAGCTAAGACCCCTCTCTGCTTAGAGGGATTTTACCTAAAAGATCCATTTAATCTGGGCTATGTTTCCTCTACACATCCCTAAACTCATATAGACTATATGGGCCAGGATATGCCCTTCTGGAGGACTCTCTTTTGGGGGCAGTTGTCTTCAGGACAGCAGGTAGCCATAGTGCCTGTGGGTGTCTAAAAGTATTCTCTGATGCAAGAAGGGCAACAACAGACTATGCCAAAATTACTGCAACAAGAAGTTTGGCAAATTATTCATTTCCCTTAGCTCCAATAAGAAGTTTGCTATCAGAAAACCTACAACAGACGATATAACCAAAAATTCATTTTCTCAACCAAAAAGGCTCTGCAAAATGTTTGTGTTCCTGTCAAAGAAGCCTGGCTGTAGTGAAAATGAAATTTTTTTGAAAACCAGATGCTTTCAACTCATTAATTTAGAACAGCAATTTCCATATCTTCCAAAGCTTCTGCTGAAAAGGCTTAATCTTCTGATCACACTACAGCTTCTGGTTCATCCTGCTTTTCTCTTGTGCTGCAGCTGTCCTCATCTTACGTCTTCTCCCTGAAAAGGTGTATTCTCACTGCCTTGTGTTGCAATGCCTTTTATTAGCAGAGGTCCACCTGGCCCTTACTACCTTGCTTCCCTCCCACCCACCCCTGCTGATTAGGAAGCACACACTTAGTTTTTTTAACCATAGGGTGTATCTGTTCTCCTTTCAACAGGCCGTTTTTGCTCAAAACTGAATTTCTGGGCCCAAAGTGCAAGCTCTCTCAGAAGCATCCCAGATGGGAACTGCTCTCCTGCACCACCACTTGGGTGCTGGAGGTGGGAGAGTGACACCTGATGCTGTGACAGCAAGGGTAACTTGTCCTCCCTTGGGTACAGCTCGTAGCCTGGGCTTTCGATGGCCAAGATTTCCTGACAGCTCTGGCACCTGGCATGCCCCTGCTGCACAGACTACCTGGCCCAAGCTGCCCAGGGAAGTTAGCTGAAGCCTGTCCTGTATTCCTCTGCCTTTTACAAGGTCCCTCCCAATGGCTGGGGCTTGATCTAGATGTCTGCCTCATAAATTACAAAGGTGTCAAACACATACTCCATGCCTTTATAGCTAGCACAGCTTTCACATAGAACCAGGCAACTTGCTGCTTCCTGTGTGCTTGCCTGCTTTAGCTGGCCATAATTCCAGGCTGGGCTCATCTCTTTTAAATGTTCATTATAAATCAGTGCTCACCTCTGCCACTGAGCTGTGAGGAGTTCCACTCCTGACTGCAAGGGGAGCTAGAGCAGACCTAGGGCTGGGAGGGATGTGGAAGAACTCAGTGTAAATCTGTGTGAATAGAGAGGCAAGGGTAAGATTTCTCAGAATCGTGTATGGCTGAAACCTCAGGGTTAACATGTCCCTCCCATAGGTTTCCCTATCAGTGGGGTACATTGAAGCACAAGTGAAGCATCCTGACCACCTTTTAGGTTGCCAGACAGGAACAGAAAAAGTAGAGCGTACACCAGTATCAGTGCCTCAGTATATAACTGCTGTGAAATGTGAGTTTCTTTCAGTTTTTCCCTGAGTTTTTTATATGTGGCTCATTTCAGAAGTGCTAATCCTTTGCTTTAGATAAGAAAGTGCTTGGCAGTGTGACAGACTCGACCCTGTTGCCCAATGCCGAAGCAAGTACTCCAGCTTGTACCCCGAGCTACCTGCACAAGGGAAAACTGCATGCAGTGGGATCAGGACTGGTTTACACTGGAGAAGGGGGACAGCACACAGCTGTCAGTGCCGACCCATGTCTTCCCTGATGAGCTCTGACACAGAGAAATGGTAAGACATTGGCATCTTGTTTACAAAGCCCAAGTCTGCTGGAATCTGTGCTTGAGGTTTCTTACTTTTGCTGAAAACTGATCATGGAGACATAGAAAGACAAGCTATTTTCCCTAAATTTCCTGCTCATACAAAGCTTTCATTTAGTCCCGGAAACTTTATCACTACCCAGAGCAAAGCATAAGACTGGGTAACAAAGTGAGAGCTCTAACTTTAATGACATCCCTGGCCTCCTTCTGCCTAGAGCACATTTAATCCTATCAATTCTTTTATGAGAAGTTGTCTTTTTATTTTCTGAGAGTCCCTGAAGTGTACAGAGTAAAATTATTCCATGCCTAGTCTGAGCGTAGCCACATTTTTTTTTAAAAAACCTTGAAGGTATCACTTGGTACTTGCATTAACAATAAATATTTTGTTAGTCAAACTTTTGAGCAACATTTTTTCCTTTGGTTAAAGTAGTAATGCTGCTTTTCAGTCTCCAGGCTCTTGCCTTGATCTGGAAAGAAAAAAAAAGACATGTCAAAGTTACTGGAAACTACAGAACATCCCCTTATCATAAGGAAGGGAGTATTGCTTCTTTAGGAGCCAGTTTCAGGCTGACAGGTTTCTAATAGTTTAAAATAAAATTAAATAAAATGAACTTTGTGATATACATAATTAACTCTGTGAAGAACTTTATATATATATATACATATATACACATATATATATATATATATAAGAGCCTTATATCTTGTCCAAGTCATGGAAAGCCCAAGAGATGTCCAAGCATGGTGTGCACATTGTTGGGACAGCTGGGTCTCCCCAGACCTCACAGGCGCTACTTTTCACCTCTGACACTGATCTAGGAGGGGCTCATCATCCCCATTGTTCCATTTTTAATGAACTTTTATTCATCTGAAACTGAACAATTGCAGGCAAGCGTGGATTATGACAGAAAAAAAATGATATAGAGTAAAAGATCTAATTATAAGAAAATGAAGACACTGCACACAGACACACACACACATGTAGAAGATGGGGGTTCTGAGCTTGCCAGAGGTCCTTGCAGGCTCAGAGAAGGCCAGTTTCAGGTTCTTGGTCCTCATGCACCTTGAGTCACCGTGAGCAGAGGCTGCCCACGAGCAGCTCCTCATGATGCTGCAGCTGAGCAAGGCAGATCTCCCCTCCACCAGGCCTCCTTCCCTCTCCCCTCCCCGGAGCCCTGGCCAAACATGCACATCCTCTCCTGCCAGCAAGGACACTCCTGGGAGGCATGTCTGCCAAGCTTCTGCAAAGCCCCTTCAGAGTGGGAACGCTCCCCAGGGTCTGCCTGGATGGTTTGGGCTCCTCTCTACTGCAAAGGGATCAGATACATGACCAGCCAATGAGACAAAGCTCATCCCTCCCTCTCGTGCCACAAGTCTGGGTCCTCTGTAAGCAAGGCACAAAAAGCAGCACTACTATAAGTGTTATTTATTCCCATGAGAAGAACAAGTAGAATTTGGGTTCCATTTGGGGTTCAGTGCACTAACTAAGCCTCCCATCGCAGTCATTTTTATTTAAAATTGCCATATTTGTGAGGTAACCAAAACACCTCTATTCCTTCTTCAGGCTGTGGTCTTCACAGCATCAAAAGGTCACAGACTAAAGACCTGCAGACTGCTGTTTTCAGAGGTTTCCTTCCTGCTTCTCCAAGAGCAGGGGCTGTTCAGCAGCCCCTGCCTCTGTGCTATGCTGTAAGAGGGGACAGATTTTCAAGTCTTGTTTGTTCAACTTTGAAAAGCAGCCTTTTCTTCTATGGAACTCAGGATGCATTTAACAGGAAATAATAAAGATGCAGGACAGTTTTGGAGAGGAAGTAGGACGTTTTAGGTATGCAAAAAAATAATTACTTATGCTGAAACTGGGTCAAAACATCACAGTGTTTACCACGGCTCTCAGGAAGAGTGCCATGGGTTTTTTAATAACAACAAAAATTCAAGATCTCAGCATTGGGTCTCATCCCAAAAAGTAATATGGTTTCAGACCAAATGGAAATTAATCTGGCCTATAAATCATGATGCAGCAGATGCAACATGCTCAGTCCTCAACCCAGTCACTTTTGGTCAACTAAAGCTGGTCTTCCAGACAGCTTTGTTGAGAAGGCAACAAGAGGTTGAGTACTCATCTTCTTCCCTTGATATTGCTCCCATCACTAATTGTGTTGTTTCAGCTGAAGCTAAATTATCTTTTTAATTAATCCAGCTTCACCTTCTTGCCACTAGATCTTGTTATGTCTTTCTCTGCAAGGTCAAAGGCGTCTTAGCACCTATCATTTTCTCTCCATGAAGGGACTTACTACACCAGTCATGTTTTAATCTTCCTTTAGATACTCTAAGCAGACGGTGATCTTTAAATTTATCAAGACCAGATATTTTCCTCAGATCGTAAATAATTTCAGTGATTCTTTTCCCTACCTTTGCCAATTTTTATACACCCTTTTCAAATGTGGGTGCCAGATCTAGATGCAGCATTCCAAAGTAAAATTGCCTCCTTACTCCTACTCACTATTTTCCTTATTATTTGTTCAAGGAGTACATTAGCACTTTTGCTTACAACATAGGCAACTCCTGTTTGACGGCGTGTCCACCCAGGCACCTAAATTTATAGATCAAAGGTGGGACTTGATGATCCTGAAGGTCTTTTCCAACCTAAATGATTCTGTGATTCTGTGAAATTCTACTCCCCTCTCCTAGATATGATACTGGCTTCCATCAGACAGCTTTGAGGAAACATTAAGAAGTGTTTCCAAAACACGTTACAAATATGTAGTGAAGGCCTCAAGCCTTTTGCAACATATGGAGCAGAAGGCACATGAAACTGCTCCTCAAGCCTTCCGTTTCCTTCTCGCTGGCCCACTGCAACAACCCTTGCCCTATATTTTGATACTGAATTCAGTGTGTTTGACAAAACCCTGGAATGTCCAGTGTATACAGATTTAGGAACTGGAGGATCTGTGAGGAATGAAGTTCATGACAGCTGGATAAAGGAAGATCTGGAGCTGTGAGCACACAGGAAGGGTTGAAGTCCATTTTGGGTTTCTGCAGCCTGTGTTCAGCTAAGGCTTACAATAGGACAGAGTGTCATTCCTAAATCCCTTCTTCTCTTGGAAAGGAGCAGAAATTATATTATTTTTGTGCAGGAACAGACACTAAATTACCCAAGTTCTATATGGCAAATGTTACTGAGTTGATGTATGGCTTTGTCGAGTTTTGCAGCAGGAAAACAAAAATCAGCTACTTTGGCTCCTCACTTCACACTCAGATTTTTGCCCTCTGATCATTCACAGGAAACAAAGCCCACCTGCAGTTCTGGAAACAGCCAGGCACCTCTTACTCCCTTTGGGCAGCCTGTCCAAGGCTGGTTCTCTTTGCCTGGGTTGATTCTCGTGGTCTCTGACCCAAGCCTGGCAGCTGTTGCACACATACCACACCAGCACACACCCTCACTGCCATACTGAAAAATATCACTCTGAGCCACAGTAGGGATCTCATCTTATTTCAAGCGCTTTGAAGAGAAGAAAATGTGATTATGGGTAAGGGTGTCAGGAAGACTACTAAAACAGAACCTAGGACCTAGGGAAGATTGGAGGCCAAGGTAACACACATGGACAGGAGCAGTCTGATCTTGAGGGGCCACCCGAGCAAACTTGAGCCTTCTAACATTGCTTGGTGGGGGACCCTGCAGCAGATGCCTTGGGACATTTGGTATTGCATTTTTACTCTTTCCAGAGAAAAGGTGCTAACATGGCAAGTGGCCATATGCATTCCCCCCTGCCCCCTCCAAATGTCAACTCTGAAGTTTCACTCTGGTACTAGAAAGATGCTCTGGGGTCAACCTGGCTTGTTCAGCCCCACTAGTAACCAAAACTCATGGTCAAACCCTTTCTTTGCTCTTTGGCAGCCCAGCCCAAGGCTGTCACTGCAGAGAAATGGGGATAAGTGAGGAAAGCATTTGACCAGGCCATCCATCAGTAGCAGTGATACAGCAATGTAAGAGCCAGAGCGAAGTCCAGCTCACACACTCAGAGCTGTGCTGGCTCAGCAGGACTAAAAGGCAAAATAATAATAATAAAAAAAACCCCCTTTATTACATCTAGGAGTAGCAGCTCCAGCAATCAGCACACTTGGAGGGCAGTTTTGGTAACTATGGAGGTACATTCTCACAGTCTTTTTCTATGTAAAATCATAACACAGAACCTGGCTTTGAGGTCTCAACCCCTTTTCAAGTAGGGCAGCGTGGTGCTGCATTCCATTTGACTCCTACAGAGGGTTGAAAACCTGACAGCCCTGCCTCTGGTCCATGGAGGCAAAGTATTCCATTCTTGATTTTTTTGCTGATAAGAAATAACTGGAAACACTTTCCCTATGAAATACTGGAGGGTTTCTAGGGGTTTTTTTTCCTGATATCGCCTAAAAGAGCATTTTCATCCTCAGATCCAAGAGGAAGGTTTTCACACAGGGCATCTTTATATGCCCCCTGCAAGACTTATTTTCCACAGGAAGCACCTTAAGATAGACTCTGGGTTACAGTGGTGCTGGGAAGGGAGCAGGGCCTCCTAGGAGCCCTCTTAAATGTTGCCACAGGGTTTCAAAGCAACATGGCCTTCCACAGGCTGCCAGCAAGAGCATGAGCAACCTGATGACTTTTTCTGCTGGGTCAGCAGCCCAAAACTGGAACGTGCTGGTCTAAACCTCCTGCTTTATGGTAATTCTGAGCAATGCAGCTTTGACACACCACTGCTTTTCAGAAGTGGCACACCAAACATCACTCCAGCAAGAAAAAGGGAAAAGAAAAAGGGAAACAAGAAAGGATGCTGACCCTAACTAAGGTGGAACACTCTGCAACACCAGTTAGGAACAGCTTTTTTATCCATTTAAGTGTCAACACCTGTAAAATCACAAATAAGGGCATTTTAGCCAGTAGATGCTTCAAAAGTGAAGATACTCACCCTCTTGTCCACATCTTTTGTTTTCTAAGCCCAGTGTTTCTCTGCATGGCTCGATTTGCACTTAGATAGGTATTTATTTTTATAAATCACAAGATCCAAGCCCATGTGGCCCCAGGGCTAGCAGGACTGGGGTACCTGGCCACATTAACCCACAGGCAGCAAGGACGTGAGGTGGCCCAGTACTGAGCATGGCATGACAACCTCCTAGGAAGGGTGAGTGATCCCCACTCCTGGCTGGCCACAGCACCCCAAACCCCAGGCAAGGCTCAGCCTTATCCCTTTTTGCTAGGATCAGTTTCCGTCCCGGGGCTGTGCTGCAGCATTCATCCCACAGTCCTCACACCACCTCTGGTGTAAGGAGGCAGCCTCAACTGCCAGGTTTGGAAAACCAAGGGGCAGATTCTTGGCTGATGCAGGTCAACATAGCTTCACTGGAGGCCAAGGAGCTACCCCATTCACCCCAAAAGAAGGTCTGGCACAGAGAGGTGAAGAGACGCACAGGGGCCTCTCTACGGGTCACTGGGTATGAAGGTTGGGCATCCTGGCTTCCCAGTCCAAGGGCACTGCTGACATAGCTGGAAATCACACCCAGCAGTGAGTCTGGCTCCAATTAGCTGAGCAATGAAAAGAACCAGTCCTCAAAGCCAGCAAAAGGTTTTCCACTTCCCTTAGTAGCTAAAATTCACTGTCTTCTCTTTTCAGCAGCGGTGCCTTCAGTTTTTGCTGCCCTTCACCTTTGGCCACAGGAGGATGCCAGCAGGCACTCAAAGCCTCTGCCACTCAGCAGTTATGTCTGCAGTGGGTGACATTCTGGTATTTGCCCACTCGGGGAACCTGGGTGACGCCCTTTAGCTATGGTGTGAAGGGCAAGCAAAACAATGATAGTCCTCACAGGGCATGGCCTCAGTTCCCCAGACTTTCATCACAAAAACCTCACATGTGCCCACAAGGAGCCTGTGTTGGTAGGTGGAAGCCCTAGTCTTATATACCATCAGAAGGTGCAGTGAAGGGAGCTGCAGAAAAACCAGACAATGCAGACTTAGCCAGGCAGAGCAGGCACTTCAGCTGGAGACCTTCCTTGCAGCCATCAGACATGCCACCTGTGCCAGGTACATTTCCACAGCTTTTAATGTAGCTTAACAATTGTGTTGGAGACAAACGAAAAGGCACACTGTACAGAAAAAAAAAAAATCCCAAAATGATACCCTTTTATTTGTAAAGCTCTGATGAAACAACTTTCCAAATGACATCCCACTTAAAAACCAATGGAAACCAACCTAACTATGCATCAGTCACCCTATACAGATTGCATCCTACATTTTCAAGATGCCTAGATATCTTCTGCAGTATTTACATATGTATCAGTTAGGTAGTAAAGTTTCATTGCAATTTGTTGCTTTCCACCACACACTTATTCAATGGCAAAAAAACCCCTTGGGGATGCATTTGCATTTTTGTACAACACTTCCGAACAAATGGCTAGGGCAATTTTCCTGAGAGAAGGCTTGTTCTTTGAAACTCTTGCTTTAACAACTGGAAATACAGAAAGTGGATGCATTTTTGTTGCGCTAAAAAGCCTAAGGATGCCTAGTTAAGTTTTTCTTTTAAATTATTTACGTACCATTAAGTTAAAATGTTTACATTCATTCATTCGTATAAAAACCGCTGTTAAATCTTATGCAAATGATTTAACACTGATTGCTGCAACGCAAATTGCACTTCTTTAAAAAAATTATTGTATATATGGAAGAAAAATATCTGATTGCTACCCTGTTTACAAATTTTGACTGACTCTATACAGTTCAGCCAGGAAACACGGACTTTCATAAATCTCAGTCACAGTGTACTTTAACAGTTATATCGCAGTCTTGAAAAGTGAGTAAATATTTTAAACCAAAAAAGACCAATCCCAAAATCTCCTTAACCAGCTGGACCTTGTGGGACTTGTACCAAATGTTGTGATTTCTTCCAGGGACTTAGCTGGGCTCTGAAGAGCAGAGCAAGGCACACTGAAGACGGAGAGCACAGAAGGAGAGGTCTGACGGGGCGAAGACATCAAATGTTCGGTGCGAGAAGTCTGTGTCAACTCAAGCTGTAAGCACTTCTGACACTCATTAAAAAGTATCTCACTATCTCTGGTAATTAAAGTCTTTGCTACTCCCTCCCCGACACTGACAACTTCCACCAAATTCTTAGGGGAAAAGGCGATGAGAGAGTGAAAACAACTATACAATCAGAAAGGCAGCGCTGCTGGGTAAGTCGAGGATGTATTTCTGGAATCTATCAATAGGCGTGGGTTTATCTCTTCTTTTTTTTTTTTTTTTTTTTTTTTTTCTTTTTTTTTTTTTTTTTTTTTTGTGGTTTTTGAAGAATTTTTTTGAGAGTGTAAGGCTGCATTAGCTATCCCCGGAAGTCATTTGCTTTCCCTACATTTTTCTTGCATAGATGAGGAACTGGATGCTTCGGCAAAGCCTCTTTCGGAAGTAGAAAAACACTTCTGCCACCAAGGCTCGAAAACTATTTCAGAGGAATGGCCTTCGCCAGCACTCTCACTGCCGCTGTGACCGCTCCGCAGAGGAAACTGTGCGCAGACGCCTGGGGGCTGCCAGGATCCAGCTTCCCTCACACCAGGTCACGCCAGAGCCAGGGCACACCAGGGATCCTGTCTCACGGATGCTGTCACTTCGGCCGTGGAGGTCAGGCTGACTCCCGTGTACAGCCCGTCTTGACCTGAATACTTAAGGTTGCTGCTTTCGGGACTGGTGCTCTCTCCTGGGCCAGACATCACCGACGAGCTTGCCTGGAGGGAGGGGGAGAGCAAAGAGAGATTCATTGAGCAGGTGAGCTTTGCACACACTGGGGGGTGTGAGTGAGAGCACAGTGAGCCTGAAGCACAGCCATCATCCCAGGATTTCTGTTCAGAAACAGGGCTTGCCCTCTGCTTGCCCCTGTGCCTTGAAATCCTGAAACAAAAAAATGTCTCAGCATGAGCCTGGTCACCCAGCCCTGCTGATGGGAGTGATATCTGCATTTGGAGAGGCGGAAAAGAAACCATGTGATGTGCAGAAGGATTTGGAAATCAGATCATGATGAAGAAGGAAATGAGCGTGTGTCCCACTGCCCCCTACTGAAGGGACACTGGTGCCAACACCAAAAATGTGATCTGGGAGTGGTGGCAGCTCTAGTTTTTCTTCCCCGTGGGAGAAGCCCGATACATCCCAATTCTCCAGGGGCAGATACAGAGCACCTCCTGGAAAACAGCTTTCTTTGGGCTCTTCAGCCCTTGAAATGCTTAAAATCATTCCTGACCCTTCAAAGCAGCAGCCACAACTGCTTTATCCCTGTAGGACTGGCCACTAAAGGAGATGCTCTTTTAATTTCCAGTGGAGAAACACTATGCCTTTGAAGAAGGAGCATTTTTGTTCTGCCTCCTGCACAAGACAGCACGCAGTGGAGCCCTGGTAGGCATGAAGATGAACCTCTGAACTGCACTGGAACAAGTCCATTTATTTTAACGGAGAAATGGAGAGTTACAGAGACAAAGGAACAATCATTTTTTCCATGAGGCTGAGCAGATCCGCTAAAGAGGAAAAATTCGCAGTGCCAGACAGAGAAGGGGCAACATTTTCACCTGATAAAAGAAATGTTTAAGAGCTGACTTCATGCAAAATTAACTCTTGGGTATGTCAACTTTAAAACCTTAATTTACTTGTTAATGGATAGTCTTCGGATGAAATTCCTTAAAGAAAAAAAAAAGAAAAAGGCTATCCTAAACTGTGACTGCAGAAGCTTCCTGCCTGCTGTTTAAGTACAAAGTATACATATTTAATCATTTTACAAGAGTAGAGCTCTTGGCTCTCCTGGAGCTGTGCCAGTCTAGCAGTCCTGACATAGAAAAACCAAGGCTTCATTTATTCAGAGGTAACTTCCAAATGGTATGGTACTGGGCTCTTGTTGCCGTGCGTAACCCAGGGAAAACCTCACCTTCTGAAAGAGATACTCACTGCTAGAAGTCATTTTTGTCTGAAATAACCTGGGCTTCAATGTTTTCTTAACCTTTTATTAAAACGATTGACTGCTGCTATTCTTCCACACAGTCATCAACCCTGATCCCGCTCCATTAGTCACTACCCAGAAATGCAGAGAAAGAAGGAAAAAATCCCTATTTGTCCCCCAAAACCAGCTGAAACAGCTCTAATCCTAAGAAGTAAGTTTTATCACTTCCTTGAACATACAGTTGCCAATCAGTGACCACGAATCTCTGTATCCTCTTTCCCTGTGACTGTGCATGAAGAATTCGGTGAGGCAGGTTCCACGCTAACCTTTGTGTACAGTTTTGGTCCTGCATCAGCCTGGCTTTCCAAAGCCTTCTTTTTATTTTTAATACCTCAAATAGTTTTCTGTTAGCACAAAAGACATAATTTTTAACAGCTTCAGTCTCCCCACAGTGGAAGAAGGGTTTAAATGAGTGTGGAGCAGTGTTTGCTCAACCTGAGCTAAAAATACTAGGAGCTGCTTTCAAAGGTTCCCGTTTATCCACATTTGCCACTGCTGCTCTGGTAGGCAAATATCTTATCACTACCTGTTTTTTCCGGGCTTGGAAAGTGTAATTCACCTTTTCCTGATTCAGCCCTACACAAAGGTGGGGTGCAGGGACCCATAGTTTCCATATGGGGTTATCAGGTACCCCTCCCTCGGGCACCCCAGAAGGGAGGACATGGAGGCATGCCCTGTTTGAAGACTGCCCATCCCTGCCTGTCAAAGGCTGGATTCTGGCTCTGTTGAGCCAGGACGGGCAGGACCTGGGCAGGACTGCCGGGCCTGGAAACCCCACCCCGGTAATGTCATGACAAATCCAGGCAGCTTGGGCAGCTCCCAAAGTGAGACATGGAAAACAAACTTTAGCTCATGAAAAGGACGTGACGGAATCACAGTTCTGTTCCTGAGCCTCCCTACCTTTGCTCTTACTTTTCCAGCTTTAAGGGGTGAAAGATGACAGAAGTTGCACTTAGTTATCAGAGGACTTTTTTCAGCTGAATTAAATAAGCTGAACAATGCTGATGAAGTCAATGAGGTCTAATTCACAGCTACTGGCTCTATCAATAAAAAGGTTATGCCTTTATTTTTATTGGTGAAATCTGATAATAGCATAAATAATCAGCTGAAGGTCAGCTTCCAGAGATAAAAATGAACAAAGCCCACTGGGAAGAGCCTGCCTCCCAAACAGGGACGTTGTGTTTGTATCTGCAAAGGTTCTTCTTTTTACCCAAACCAGGAGGTCATGAGTCAGCCCCCAGGCAGGTTGTCTGTATCAGAGATGGCCTTTCAGTAGAGGACAGATCCACTATGTACAGAGGAAGACCTCTGCCAGAGCCACAGAGACAACCAGATTGTACCCAAACCTGCTGTCAGCGCCTTAGAGGCGATTTTACCCCCACTAAAGCTGCTTCAGATCAAAACCAGGCTGCTCAGGCTACGCTGGCCAACACTCAGGGAACAGCAGCAGCAGCTCTGGCTGAAAGACTCCTGCTTTCTTCTACCCACTCCTTCCTGCACCGTCTGCCCACCGCGGAGAGCAGGGAGAGGGGATGGACACTTTCCCCTCTGGCCTTCCCCCACACCTCTGCAGCCAAGAGGGAAATGCTCTGGGCAAGGACAGCAAAGGGCCTTGATCTAGACCTTTGGTCTATCAGATAGACCTTTGCTCTATCCACTTAACATGTTCAAAATGCTCCATGAATTTTGGACATTACACTAAGTCTGCAATAAGCTGAGTCTCAGCTGAGACTCCCTTCCTCCTCAGTTAGCCTAGTTTACTTTCGCAACAGTAAAATGATACCCACAGTCAGTTAAAATACACTTGCAAAGACTTCTTTCACATATGAAGTGTTGTGGCAAACTGGTGGAGCCCTTAATTTTCTAGCCTCAGCCTCCCTGCAATAACTCCCATCCCCACAAAGAGCACATTTTCCCAATACTGTCACTCACTGGAATCTGAAGAGAAAGTCTTGGCACTGCAAAATGACAGCTTTTTTTACTGATGTAACGACCCTGTCAGTACACAAAGTTGTCATTTCTTGCTAGTCCAATTGATCCTTTTGTTTATACTGCAGATGTGTAAGTTTACATATCTTCTAATCTCTCCTTTGTATTACAGCAACATAAATCTGTGGTTAATACTTCATTAATTTCCTAAGGGAGGCAACTTCCAGCATGGCTTGGAAAACTGATGACCCACTGCTGTCAAAGGCTGTATGAGTAACTGGCTTTATTGCTTTGGCAATAAAACAAAACCAAGCAAAAGGTATGTGTCCATATGCAGATAGAATTTTGGGATAGAAGCAAAAATACTTTTTCTTTGCTTTTCCCCACTGAAACAAAAGAGCTGGATTGCTTCCTTCTGTTTAATATAAAAATGAAAAGCTCATTTCATGGATACATGTACACAGAGCAAAGAAAATGACTCAATGTCAAAGGAAAAAAATCAATGTATGAAACTGAGTGGGGAGAAGAAAGTAGCATCCCATTTTGTCCAGGAGTGAGGACTGATGCAGAAGAGGTAGGAGACCAAGAAAGATTTAAACTAGAGTCTAGAGTATCAGATCTCCCAGCATACTGCTCTGTCTACCACTCTATTTGGTATTTTAGGTTGCCACGTTCCTCATGCCTCCTGTTGATCTTATTCCACCTGGTTTAGATAAATATTTACTCATACCAGGACTGAGGCACCGTGTTCCCATTTTCCAGGTGAAAGTCCTACCAGCCATGCTGGTGAGCCTTTCTCATGGAAACTCTGTCCCAACGCTGACAAAATTATTCCATACCAACTGCAATCTTATCATCAGATAATCTGAAGGACCCCTGGACATTCAACTTCTCAATATCCAGGAGATCAGAATATTGTTTTAAGAGGTCGAATCTCTGGTTCATCCAGACCCTGGGACATACTCTGTGGAGGCTGATTTCCCAGTAGCCAGCATGAATATCCTACCAATTTACTTCCTAAACAGGAGCAAAAAACACTACCTCTAACCAGCTCACAAATCTTCTTCTGACAGAAGAAAAAAGAAAGCAAATGCAGGAGAAGCCGTTCAGCTAATCCAGCCTCATCTGTCCAGCGTTTTGGAGACAGTTAAAACTGCATTTTCCTGCAAGCTCACCGCATGCCGAGGCCATCTTAGTCAGCTCTCTCATTTCCCACCCTACAAAACTGAAGAGCCAGTCCTGAACCACTTCTTAAAGTAAACCTCCAAGGAAAGCAAGCACTAGTTTTACCTCCTGTTTTTCTGTGGTGTGTAATTATGGTCCTTCTGAGAAAGCTCCAAACTGAAGGCAAAGGACACAGGAGAGTCTCCTGAAAGAAGAGTTCCCCTGATGCTGCTGAGCCTTTCCTGACATCAGTCAGGAAAAAGCAGATTGTACAGCAGGTTTCATACTGCCTTTTATCCTAATAAGGGAATAAAGTCCTTCTGGTTATCACACTTGTTGGAGCCCCTGCATGGAAATGGATGGGTTTGCACTGCAGACCATGCCCTTCATTCAGCAATTTATTTGGTAGAGCTTTTCCCTGTACAGTTTTAGCAGCATCAAAGGCAGAGCAGGTATAGATGCAGATGCAGGCTGTCTGAAACCTTCAAATCTTCTTTTTATGGGGACGTAAGGCAACTTCATATATCATGCAGCTGGACCTTTTCCATATTAGTAAGATAGGACGCCCAGTACTTATACTGCTTAGGAAAACAGAAATAGGCCTAAATCCTAGATCCAGATGTGAATTTGGCAAATAGCCCCTTTACAATGGGACAACGAAATATCTCCGATCCAAACACTTCTACATTTTGGGATGTTTGAAATCAACTTTGCCCCCATAGCAATTCATTAATCCTATCTCTTAAATGTTTAAACTTCAGTTAGAATGTAAAATCAACATTTAAGGTTCTTGCTAATTTGTCTCAGAATTGGCATCATATAAGATTCTCTTCATGAAATGGATAGTCTCAAAGACATTGCCAAGAGTAATTGCTGCCCTCCTCTTCTTCTGCCCTCCCTTCTTTATTTTACTTTAAAAGAGATAAAGAAAGGTAGGGCAAAAAGTGAATGTTACTGACACAAATGAATTCTGCTGAATTTCATTTCCATTAGATTTCTACATAACTGGAAACTTTTTTGGCAGCCTCCCACAAAAGACATAATAAATTGCTTTTGTACCAGTAGAGGAATTCATTTTCTCTGTTTCATTTAGCAACAACATTGCTGTGAATTTCACACAACAGTTTCTAAAACGTCATCAGATTTCTCTGCCTAATGTCAATTTGGCATTTTCCCCCTCTCCACAGAATAAAGGCTAGAGAAGCAAAACCAGAGCAAAACAAAAACAAGTTGCCATGCCCGTTGTGTAACACACGGGGAACAAGCCAGGTTCACTCTTCAAGCAGGTGCCTGTGTTTCGGCAACATCACCAGCACCACTGTCAGGAATCATCCAGTCTTGTAAAACTAACCAAAGATTACAGAGCCTGGATTCATCCACCTGAGAGCTTGTTTTTTTTCCTCCTGACGTGAGCTGGAGAAGTTTATTCTCCTTCTGAAAAGCCATTGACTATTCTAGAAATAATTACAAACCTTTGGTCTAACAATGGATCGACTCAAAAGGAAAAAGAAAAAATAATCAAGGAAAACAGAAGTCTGGTAGAGTATCTTTGCTTCAGCATGTGATCAGGTTACAGGCTGCCTTGCTCTAAAATGCTGACATTCCTTCACTCACGACAACTTAAATGGGTTTCATGAGTGCTCAGTCCCTTCTATGGGATTTAGACCTTTTAGAAATTATTTCGCATCCTTTGCAGCTAGTGATCATGTTCCCAAATGATGTCTGGGACAACAGGAGCCAGTCTTAACAGCCACCACTTTCTACTTCAAACCTCCAGTCTCCCGAGTCCTCATCCCTTTGAATTACAGACGCTTGGGCAAAGCCAGGACCCCGAGTGAAGGATGTGACCATGCCCATAGCATATCCTGACAGCTGCTCCCCTGCAAATCCTCTTTTCATTTACATACATCTGGGACTGGGGCACAGGGGTGGGAGATCAGTAGCCCTTCACATAATTTGGGATGGAGTCAGGGGGATGCCCATACATCTGTTTGCTGCTGCAACTTCCTCTCTTCAGCGCATGTCACAGCCTCTCTCCATCACTTCCTTTCATTGAAATTTTTCACAAAGGGGTATTTGCAAGTGCTTTGCATATGCAAGGCACATCTGATCAAATCATGGAAAAGGCTGTGCAGATGTTACCATGCTGCCTGCTGGATATAAGGGGACAGATTTTCCCAGCTGTTGTGTGGTGTCCTCTCCCAGTCTGATCTACTACGGGAGAACTGAAGTCCTGGCACTGGGGATGCCATCATGTAACTAAGAGCAGCCTCAGGGTCCCTCCTGGGAGTTGTGTTTAGTTGCTAACAGCTCTCAAGGAGTCTTTTAGCCCCCAGTCCATGCCCCTGCACCACTCTCCTCTGGTACCCACACGACTCCATCTGGCAAAATCATATTAAAAATGGTACTACTAAAACTATAACATAAAGATTATTAATAACATGTTTGATGCGCCCTTCTAGGGAGAAATACTATACAAAGGAAGTCAGGTTTCAGCCAGCCAAGAAGGCAGCAGCATAGTGGAAATGAGATCTCATCTATACAGCCTCTCCTTCCCCGAGTAGCACACGGCTGTGCCGCCTCAGTCTCGGCTGGGATTGTGCTTCCATGTCTATCCATTACTTAAATCTCACCACATTGCTCAGGATCACTGGCAGTGCTGAAGTTAATGCAGGGAAAATTTAAGGAAAACTTGGCTACATTTTTTCCTTTGCAAATATTAAGGGAGAGCATAAAACAGTGCATAGTATTTCACTGGGTCATTCTGAAACCCAATTCCAAAACTGCAAGAGTTCACTTTTCAGTTAGTGTTCCTCTTTTTTTGATGTGATCTGTTTATTTTACTGGATTGACAGGGTTTTCTCATGTCAAAGACAAGCCCTTTTAGTAATATCCTAGTCTCACAGGACCCAAACCCAAAACCCAGTGCCTCTGAAATTGGGTGGCCCTGTCAGTCCACAAACAATCGCATTTGCTAAAAAATGGGTTTTTCCTCCCCTTGTACAATGAAACTTTGTACATCAGAAATTAAACTATTGAAAGAAATTTGGATGTTGGGAAGACTAAGAAATACTGGAAAATAGCTATTATAAACAATGTCTTCTTTTCATTAATAAAGGACTAAAGAAAGTCACATTAGGAAATCTTCTCAAAGAAATTATGTGGCAGATTAAGGGATACAGAAGGCCGAGAAGTGAGTGTGGATATGGATAGGTACAGCCAAGGCATTAGAAATTAATCTACATTAAGCTTCGCAACTGTAGCAGTAGTATTTATCACTCATGCTTGCTGAGTGAAGAAAGGAAGTTTGAGATGGTTGGAGTACCTCATGTAAAGTAAGGACCAAAACAAAAGCAGGGAATGATCAGCACTCCTCGGGTGCTCCTCTGGAGCTTGGTGCTGCCAGATGCTGAGCATCTGGGCCCTGAAGAACCTTCTGCAAGCAGAGGGCTGAACCCCTGTGCACTGCAATCAACAAGATGCTCCAATCTAGTTTCAGATGGGTTTGGATCAGAGTTTAGTTGTACATTTTAGTTTAAAACAAAAGCATTCATGATTTACTTTGTACAGCACGATACCATTTTGCTAGGTTTTACCAGTTGCATTAAAATGTGTATATATCTATATCTATATCTATACATATGTATATCTATATATCTATATCTATATCTATATATATATATATAAAAACCAGCAGTGCCTTGAATTATAAGTTCTTATCAGATCATTTACAAAAAAAAAAGGGTGCATGCACAACTGTTTCTTGAAATGATTAGTTGGGCGTGTTTTATTGTCTTCTGTCCAAAAGAAAACCTTTGAAATGAAAGAACATGAATATTTAAAAACGAAATATCTGGGGTTAAGATATGGCTAACAATCATAAAAATTATATAGATCTTAATCAAGAAGGTTTGCAAAGTACTTCAGCTTGTCGTTCTGTTTACAGCTATATGTAATATCCTCTGAAAATCTTGTTCTAGTATCAGCTAACAAAACTGGAAAGTTTGTTTAGATTATTGTTCTGCTAGATAAGATAAAAGCTGTGATAACATTGCCCAGTGATCAGCCTGCTTGCAGATACAGACACTTACCCCGGAGGCTGCAGTCTGTGCGCTGGGAGAAGCAGTTTTGCTACAGTCATCTGAGTTAGTAGAAGACGTGGATGTTGGAGTCATAGGAACCGCAGTAGTACTGTTACCTGAAAAATTGAGAATTGGTTTTAAAAAGAAATATTTTCCAGACAGATAAGAGGGGAAAAAAAAAAAAACCAACAACAAAAAACCCCCCCAAAACAACTACAAAATATTGCAGCTACAATTTCTTATATTTTATATTTACCAGAGCATGCCTTTGATTTATTTATATTCTTAGGTTTTCGCTTCCTCGTCTGGATTCCTTCTTTTTTCATAGCAAGAGGCCGAGGAACCTGAAAAAATTAAATTTCCACACCAATCACAGAGTTGCATATGTACTCTAATATCAAAAACCAAAATACACTACAAGATCAGATGTGATGCTGAAAATGTCTGTATAACACGTCAATTTTTTCTGTGTCACAGCACTAATTCTAAAAAATGCTTGCATTTTATTTGGGCAAAACAATAGATTGATTCAAGGGGAGTTTTAGCTGAATTTAAAAAGTAGGGAAACATTTTTTCTCGATGCAAACTTGACAGTTTTTTCAACCCCCTCAGTCAACCCACAAGAAAACAGCAAAGAATTAGGGAAAACCAGCATCATATGGCAATAAGTCATAAGACATTAAATTGGATGGGGTATATCTAATCCTTGATTCCTTATTCCAGTCAGTTAGGAATTATCTCCAGTGCCTGATTCTGGAAAGAAAGAATGTATATGAGAAAAAAAAAATCCTCTTCATCCTGTGGACCATCTATGCAAACCAGATCATCACAAGTAAATGTCTTGGGACAGAAGTTTAAGAACAGAAGAATTGACTTAGTATTTGTTCCTATAAGCAGTTCTGCCCATAATACAGCTTTATGGCATCTAAATGTATATTTATATGGATAAATTTCTATTTAAATGTGCTCAAAAATCATCTTTGTGTTCATCAAAATGATAATCACTATACAAAAACATTGTCTTAAAATATATTTTAACTTCATGATAACACCAGTTCGGGGAAAGACAATTCATGAGTTTTCTGTCATAATAATATTTAAACCTGTGACATAATTTACATTTTATTGAAGCCTAGACCACGTCTCAATCATTCCTAATGGCCTTGCTCTTCAAACACTTAAGCTTGACTGTAAGGCAGTCCACAGGGGTCTCACCCAAAATATGCTCCATCACATTCAGGACAGAGGTTTTTTTCTTACTCTGTTATTTCCTAACAAAGGCTGAAATTGCATTTAAAGTTTTGCTGGCATAGCCATGTCTGTCCATGAAAAACTGTCTCATTAAAGGTCTAGGGATTTTTTTCCCCAGTGAAGAGCTGATTTAAATCCCAGTGGCAAAAACATCTCTGCTGCTCATCCAGAGGTAGTTTCTTTATACAACTCTGTTGAGACAACTACAGTGGCAAACACATAACTTGTCAAAAGCATAACAAGCTAAAATGGTACAAGCATTTTCTAATGTCACACATTTTTCTGTTGTTCTATGCATTTCGTTTGTCGTTTTTTTGAGGACCACCCGTTCCCCAAAGCGGCATTGGAGCTGGCAGGGGATCTCCCTCGGCGAAGCAGCCACTTACCCCGTGGAGCTTCATGTAGAGGCCACAGGCATTGCAGACGGGCTCCCCCTCGGCATTCCTGCGCCACAGGGTGGTGGTCGTGGTGTGGCAGTTGGCACAGGACAAGCCCATCCGCCGCGACGAGGGCTGGAGGCAAGCACAGGCAAACACGGGCATAAACAGGTGGGCGGGAGCCAATGATTTATGTCTTTACGGTTCGTAAAAAGTCCTTTAACACATGGCGGGGATGGTAGGAGCTTTTTTTTATTGTATCTGCCAGCAACACCCCAGAATTAGAACAGAATTATCCTCATATCAGAGAGTGGAAAGATGGTGTGAAGGGGTACTGAGAGTCTTGCAGCCCTGGGCTGTTGCAGCAGAGGCAAAATTCTCATTTGGGAGATGCTGACCCAGAGAAGCCTGTTCAGACCACCAGGCACTGGTTCTTTTTCCAGCAGGACAGCTAGGAAATATCTCCACTATGGCTCCACTGAGCTGAAGAGAAGGCACATCAATCCTGTGCCGCCTCTCCAGCCAGTTCAATGCCCTCTCCCCTGTATAGTGGGTGAAGAGACAGCTCTGATCCTGCCACCGATACTCCTGACTCATCGGAAAAATCAGCCACTTTAATCACCTGCCCTCGGTGGCACCACACCTGGGGAAAACTTTCCTGGGCATCCCAGGGGTAACACATACAACAGCATTACTTTCATAAAAAGATCTTTTTATCATCACCCATTTTATCCTCATACGAAAAACAACATGCCTTGGGAGCGTGTTTTGCAGAGCAGAGCCTCCCCTCAGCCAGCAGAAAAGCTGGTGGGTGACAACAAGGTTCCCACTGCAAACAAGCCATTTATGACACTCTTCCGTGGAGTTTGGAGCCAAGATGAAGCAACTTTGTATCAGAAATAACCGTATAACCCAGAGCTTTATGGCCATGGGCTGTATATCATAAGTGAAGGCAGTCCTCATAAACATGTGAAATGAAGGTGAATGGGTTATAAAAGTCCCTGTAACAAGTGATCTCTTTTACGTTCATCACAAGCAAAGAATTCCAGCTACATCATAAATCCAGTCTTTTTCAAAGTATCGTATTGTCAAAAAAATATAAAAAAATCCGTGCCTAGCTCTGTGTCTGGCAACTGAACAAGTTTACGTGGAGAAGTCAGTTTTAGAGGATTGCATTAATCTTATTCTGACTATGAAGTGCCCATAACTGAAATTACTAACTTAAGGCTACAGTGCCCTTCCTCTTGAATCATTTACTGCTGGGTTGTTAGACGTAACTGGGTCACCTTTGATACCACAGGGCTGCCTGCCACTGGGGAAACCGATAAAAATGTTTTGAGAATGAAGAATATTCCAGAGTAATAACTGAGTTTCTTGAATATTATCTGTTTGAGTGTCTTTAGAAGTAAGCTGTCATTTTACAGCACAGCTCAGAAAGAGCTCCATATTAAATACAAATTTTGTAATCTTGAATCAGTAATCTATTATTAACTGTGCAGGAAAAAAAATCAAACTACCCAGCCAAGTGTAATATAGGCTGAAGTACACACATACTGTTTTTAATCTTAAAAATCCAAGTCTCATAAAACCAGAATTTTTGACCTAGTTATTAAATATGTATGCACACAGCACTCAAATTGCGCCCTTGACTCAACACGTGTTTTACATGATCACATTGAGTAAGAGAAAGCTGGTCGTAACACATATGCTTAATTTTCTTTCTCTACATGTGAAATGCTATCAGCTGTTTCACTCTGTTAAATCTTTCTCTTTCCTATGCAGCCTGGTCTAAACCTTCGTACATTTTATTTCAATAGCTTTTGCTCATTCTTGTATCTAAACAGACATGGAGTTTTGGCATGTTTTGAAGCTAAAATGACTTTTCTGATGCAGGAATTTTATCAGAAACTTTGGGGCAATCTAAACATGTTTAGCGTTTTCAAAACATTTTCCCTTCTCACCTACATATTTCCAACTGTATGAACACCCAGTCACGGTTGATTTATAGTTATGGCCAGGGTACTCGGTAGGGATTGTTACACAGAGCTATTTCAGAGTTATTTCACTGAGGTGTCAGACTGAAATAGGGCTGTAGTTTGACTCTGCTTTAGTCTTCTCACCCCCACCCTTCCCTCAAAAAAAAAAAGAAAAAAAGAAAAAAAGGAAAAAAAGGACAGAGAAATGCTAGAACTGGGTGTCAGCTACTCGAAATCTGCCCCAGACCAGGGTGCCACAGCCAGTCGGGCTCTGACACTTGAGACAATCGGCAGATCTGGCCTCTCCGCTGCGTCTGTCTCCGCTAATGAGACACCACCTTGTGTCATGAAATTTACTGGTTGACCAGCTAGAAAAAAGAGACACCTAGCAGTAATAAACCTCTGTCTTAGAGTTAAATGAACTCTTTGCTTAACAAAAGGTCTTTAGGCAGAGGTGGGTTGGTTCCCAAGCGCTTACTGTCTGCTCTGATCATCGCGCTTTTGGGTCTTGTTTCCCCTCGCTCCCGTAAGGGCACTAAATTCAAATGGCTGTAAAATAAAGAACAGTAGGTGTTTTAACCCGAGGAAAACAGGCATGGAGCAAAGCAGCTGGCATGATTGAAAGGGGCTTGAAAGCTGATGGGTTTGATACGCTGTCTCCATACACAAGGGTCCAAACATCAGCTTGGATTATACTGCTATGATTTATTGTGGCTCGCTCGGTAACAGCCATTACTGAAGAGCGTATTCTTTCTGTCTGCTGACCTCCACCCAGATTTGCTAAACATAATGTGCAGTTCCCGCTCGTTAAATTTTCTCCTTGCCTATTCAGTGCCAGCCTGAGTTATAAACAGGGGTTCTGGTTTGTACTATTTATTTCCCCCCCTAGTTTTAGGAGTATATTTTTAGAAAAATTGCTGCTCATTTCTTAGGAGTAAAACAAAACAAAGGCTATTATCACTGTTTAAACAATTGGTTTTCTTTGAATTATATACAAAACTTGCTTACATTCCCAAGGATCGAGCTCTCAGCAAACAAAGCAGGTCTGGAGAAATTCCTAGCCCTCTGAACAAACATTTTCCAACCTTGATTTCTTTTTTTTTTTTTT
>VZTH01000402.1:46248-170912 GCA_013397815.1 Aleadryas rufinucha
AAAAAAAAAAAATTGAAATCAACAAAACGCGAGGAGGAGGCTCCTGTTGCCGCGTAACCTGACTCCCGCAGCCCGCGCTCCGCGGTACCAGCGCGCTGAGCTCCGGTGGGGCGCGCAGGACGAAGGCGATGCCCTCCAGTTCTCGGGGTGACCAGGAGGCAATCGAGACCCACACAGCACCCTAAAATACACGATTTAGCTGCTTCTGTCCAACAGGCGCATACACGTTTTGTCTCTTTCCAGCACATACACAGGGACTTTGAAAATGAGTTAAGGATTACTTTTATTGCTCCTCGGCGGTTTTAAAAGTTTTCAGAATAAATTACTAAAATGGCCTAATTGTGACCCTTTTATCAACGGGCACCTCAATGCTCTTGCTACAAAGCTGTGGGGCTGTGTTCCGCTTACTGCTTGCGGTGACGAATATTATGCATTATTTTTAATTACAGTACCCCTTTCTGCGCACAACTGTAGATAAAACAAGTACCTCTACTCTGTGTGCGAATCAGCTTTCACACCTACTGAAAGAACTCGTTTCGAGACAACAAGGCCAGAAGGAAAGGCCCCCACCCTGGGTCCCGCCGCCTCGTCGAGGGGAACAGGGAGGCGGGGGGGCTGCGGTGGCGGGAGCCGCCGCCGCCCGGGGCCGCACTGGGAGCCCAGAGCCCTTCCTGCCGCCGCGTCTCCCGGGCTGGGGCCGTGGGGATCACTGTCCGTTCCTGTCTGGGTGCTGGGGAAGGCTTTCAGGGCTCTCTTCTGCTGGATCTGGCAGGAAAACCGGGGGAGAAGTTTCATGCTGCGAGAGGTCGTTGTGGGAGAGAACTGGGAACGGCGGGACGTGGGGCACTGCGGAGCTGCACTTCTCCTCCCCAGCGCTTTAGAGCCGGGCTTCTCCTCATCCTCCCCCCGTTCCCTATCACGGATGTTAGGCAGTATCAAATCCGATCTGCAATTAGCTACCCCGTCTCCGCCCCCATGCCCGCAGCACAGAGAGTTAATTCTTTCTCACTTAAACCCGCCCCTCCCAAAAGAACTCCAACAAACACTCAACTAAACAAAACACCAACAAAAAAGAACCAAACAAAAAACATCACCGACTGTTCCCTGGGACGGTTGTCGCCACTGCCGCATACTGTGAAGGAAATATCGATTTATGCACACATCGAAACCTGCCGGGAAACCCCCCACATAGTTGTCTTCTTACTTCTCTGTCCAGGAAGTAAAATGAACCATCAGAACAGGTCACAATTTTCCAGTGAAATGTTTTCCACAGGTCAAAATGAATGCATTCCCTTTGGAAGCACTTTTCGGGAGTAGCTCCGTTACATGCGTGTCCATGCTGAGCTGTGGCGGGGCCACTCCGTTTCTCTTGGCATCGTGGCAACCTCTCACCTTCCCTTTTGAAACCCCTTTCCTCGTCATTTACCTGCCTGACCGAAATGTCTGAGAACACGTGCGAATAATAATAATAATAATAATAATAATAATAATAAGCCCCCAAACAACGACATTCACCATCTTAGCCAAGCAAACCGCTTTCCTCCATCCCAACGAATAATGTTTTCACTCGCTGCTTTCATGTGAAATGTCAAAATTTGGGGATTTGATTTCTGCTTGGAATGAAAGTAGATTTTAAAAGGTTAAAATAGTATCTTCCAGAGCGAGTCTGACCAGTTCTGTAAATGAAAGCCCTACTAGACTGGAAAATCAAATCAAAACAACCACATCACAGAAAGAGAGATTTCAGAGTTAGCAGCTCGGGGTAATTAGATAGCCTATTAATAGCCTTGCTCCTCGCTGCTATCAAAAGCAAGTGGATGGCTCCTGCCTCGGGAAGGTATGAGCAAGCATGCCACGGGAGGTAGGATGGAAACCGAGGAGATGGGGAGAGGTTTCCAACGAGACCTGTGGGGCCCCATGGACAGGCAAAATGCGTGTACCCGCCTTGGCTTTGCCTGTCATCCCCGCAGACGCCGGCTTTTCCCTCCTTTTGATAGATGGAGGTGTCGGAGGGAGCCGCGGAGTCAGGTCCCGGCCGGGAGGGTCCCATCCCCAGCGGCCCGAAGATAAGCGATGCTGCTAATTCACCTCCGGGGAGGCGACGCCTTCCATCCCTTTTGCTTTTCTTACCCTCGGTGTTAATGGCTTCGCGGACACAGCGCTCTATTTGCAGTTAAATGTATAAATATGTACGTTCGCAGTGGGAATACCGCAATTTCCATTTCGTTCATGTAACCGCTGCCAGTGTTTATCCATTTCGCCTAAGTCTCCACGACCAGAGAGGGCGTGCAAATAATCAGCACTTTTCGATTACTTCAGGAAAAGGTTGGGTTCGTGCATCCGTTATTGCTGCTCACGTTGAATTTATAATTCAATAGTAAAGGACGCCAGTATGTGCAAACAATAAAAGGAACAATTAAAAAGCTGATCGTCCCCAAACTAGCTGGCTATAATATATTGTTCCCCTGCTGTTATTGATTGATTTTAAGAGGTCACAGATGACTGAACTTTAAGGAGTCAAACGACTTTCTTTTAATTCCAATTAGATGAGCAAGAAGTAGCATAGTCCAGTATACATAAGGTTTTTTCTTGCTGTAATTTCTTACATTTTTTACATACACACATTGTAATAATTTCTTGATGTATCTTTCTTGATGGACAAAATACTTTTAGTATTAAACACAATAACAAAGGAGATAGAAGTAATCCTAATGTTACTGAGGTTCAAGATTTTATTTTTTGTATTCTTAATACGGATAGAGTTAGCAGCCTCTTTCTGAAGTAACCAATCCTCAGAATAAATCAATGTGATGTATAGAGGGACCACTATTTCCAAGGGTTAAAAAAAAAAGACCTATGCACTTTCAATACACTCTGAAGAAAATACCATGCAATAGTGTTACAGGATAACTTCAGAGACTTGCTGGTAACGTCCATCAGTAACCAGGATGATATCTGGATGAAGCATTTAGCATTTGTCAATGACAATCAAACTTAAGTTTAGCAGCACACAACTTTAATTTTCACCTCTGAAATAAAAATAAAAAAACCCCCAACAACAGTTTTAGTATAAATTTACATAGGTTATTTGCTTTGCAGCAGTGCATTTTCATTGTAACATTACTTTAGGTTGTTTTTTCTAATACGGTGTGTGAAACGGGGCTTAAAAAGAAGCCCTGCTTCTGTGTCTCTGCTCATTTATCCAGATCCTAAAAAGGTCTAAGGCTACTCATTCAACTGAAATTTGTCCTCGTTCACCATGACTTAAGCTTGAAGAGCCAGTGCCACAGACCTCCACGGAAATGCCTCTTGAAGAAATAAACCTTGCTAGTGGATCACTTCTGAGGTTACCAGCAAAAATTGCTACTTGGCCCTTCAAGTCATGGTTTCAACTTTAACTAAACTGGCTTTGAGCAGATTCTTTACAAACTCCAGATGAATATTTGGCCAGCTAATGCAGAGCTTTCTGCTATCACAGCTCGGAAGCTGTTGGTCCCAAACAAACCCAATCAGCATTAACTCAGCAACTACCATAGCTCCTGTAATGAACTTAACCGTAAAGGTGATGTGGGTGCTCTCTGTGATCTATGTCAGGCTCTGTCAGGTTTAGCAGCACCTTTTCATGACACAGATGCCATGCAATTGGACACTAAAGATGGCAGATCCAACTCTATGGTCAGCATGCCCTTATAAACTTACATTGCCCTTACCTCTGGGGGCCAGTGACCCCAGCAGAAAGGACAACCACGAGCACTGACATCAGTGGCATCTCATGGCGTCACACATAAATCCAACAGGGGTGGGACTGTCAGAGCCTGGGAGTGTTGGGAGATGAAAACTCAGCAGTGCTTAGCTGGCTGGAGGGCTTTTCCCTGGCTATTTTCAGCTTTCCCCCAAATGCCCCATAGGTGACACCCTGTGCAGTGCCACTCCCCACAGACCACCCGCTGGACTGTAGGGACACAGCTTTACGTACCACTACCTAAATCAAAGTGTTTCAGCTTCTGCACTAAGCCAAACTCTTACCCTCCAAAAAATCTCATATTAATCAAAACACTTCATTTTATCCAAAATGAAGATTTTTGTGCTGTTTTTGAAGTATTTAGCCCTTTAAAGAAAATCAGCTTGGAATCAAATATGCAACAAGGTTCATCTCAAGAGGGCAGAAAATGTGTTTCGTATTTTTTTCTCTCTTTGTGTTTGGTAACATACTCACGTTTGGGGTGGTAGGAGAGGTCTGCCTCACCCGGACCAGAAGCGAAAACCACAGTACCTTGTCCCTTCTCAGCCACCAGAAACCAGAGCAAAACCTCTTGTTTTCTCCTTGGTCAGCAGGGCACAGTGAAAGCAACAACCTCTGAACTGGTTGAAACTGTTGCCTGTGCTCTGCGTTGAAGGTTTTAAACTTTTATTTTCTTAAAGATAGGGGGCTTGCATGAATATGCTCCAAGATATTTCACTCATGGAATTGCAGAGGGGTGTAATTCAGCCTGAAACCAGAATTTATGCTACACTCTTATTTTAGTTCCTACTGCCTAGGAGAATAGTTACTACTCAAAGCACAAACTGTGACTGTGACCTGTGCTAAGTTTTCAAATCCATTTGGTTTTGGTTTTGATAGCTTCAACAGAACTGAATGACATTTCCTTTAGCAGGAGTTTTCCAAACAAATTTACTTCATTTCTGCTTGCAAGAAGTGGAAAAATGTATTTTCCTTGTGCCTGCTTGGAACTATGTGTACCTCTGAGGTCCAGAAGGTGACATATCTTTCACAAGTGTTTCCTCTAAGAAGTGTAGAGAGGAAAAACTAATGGTTGTGAGCTGTAGCTACCAGAAGTTTAAAAGTATTCTGTACTGAAATATGTTAACTGCTGCTCAGTGTTCGGATTTGTGGAGCATGGAGCTGACTAGGTTGAGCCTATGGAGAGAATTGGAAATCAAACTTTTCAGCTGGCAAAGGAGACCACCTGAATTTAATGGTGTTGGACCAATGAGCAGGAACAAACCTGGAAGAGCTTTAATGAATGCTAAACGTGAGTATTTAAGCTGAATTCTTCACATCATCTGGGCCTTTTGGATGCAGCCAGGATTATCACAGCAAAAGTGGAAAATGTTGGGCATTTTGTCGTGATTGAGAGTAGAACTGGGGACGAATGCTAAGTGGATGGGAAGGGGGGAGGCAAACCCATTCAGAGCTCTGTGACTGTTTTTAAGATAAAAGAAAAAATGCAAGTTTGGGTTCAGCAAGTCAGTGCAGAAGGACAGAGCCGCGGTAGCAAGCGGGAGTGCCCTTGCCCAGGTGCAATGCAAGGGGAGAAGGACCCACCCATCTCCTTGCTGCCTGGAAGATGGGGTGTACACCTCAGTCCCCACATCCCAGGATGGCAGCAGGGCCCAGGAGGAAACAGGCTTCCCAAATGTGCTCTTCCCCAGCACATGGAAGAAGTGCTGTTTTGGGTCCATACCCCAAAGCAAGCACAGAGCTATGGCCAACAACTCCATGGGGTTTTGAAGGCTCTGCATGGCTCATGGGCTGTCTTGAACCAACCCAACTCTTTGCATAAGAGTAGAATCCAGCACACCTGGAATGACACTTTAGTAAGAGGAATAACAACAATGCACATCCTTTATGGTATTCAGCATTATGATACTACCCCATACCTATCAGTCTGAACTTCAAAAATACACTGTTTAATGGACTAAATTATTTTATCAGTCCTCTACTGGGAAGGCAAAAACCTGCTGTGCAAAGCTCAAGAAGTAAATAAAATCTAGTGATGAAGGACTAAACTCCAATGGGAATTTTGGTGGAGAAAGGCCTGCTCAAGTTGACCTGTTTAATTAAAATGCAATAAAATGCAATTTCCTTTACATCATTACACTCTAATGTCAACCTTAGAATCACAGGCTTGTTGAAACCTGAGCAAAATGGTTCATCTGTGGTTACCTCTTGGTAATAAAAAAATGTAAAAAGGTGCTTTTAAGGAAACATGTTAATAATTAAAAATAAATTTGGTGGTCTAAATGAAGAGTACTGATGGTACTAAAAATAGCATTGACTTAATTATTTTTGTTGATGTCAGTTATTCATTTGTGGGCCATCAAACTGTAAACTGGGGTACTACTGACTACAATATATACTGGATATGTGCCATATTATTCAAGAAAAACAATACACTGCGAAAACAATACAGAGAAGAGGTAATTTGTACAGAGTTCATGAGACAATTGTATAATCTAATTACAAAACTGACTCACTATGCCCTTGGTTCTATTTATTAGATGAGAATTGAAGGACATACTAAACATACTCAGAGTCTAGGAATTTAAATTTAAGTCCTGCCTGTACACCCAAGTATCCAGGAACTAGTGTGATCCAACACATAGATCATGAGTCCCAAAAGAAGGATGCCTTGATGTGAGACTCAGGATACTACTTCATTTTCCTGTGTGATGGAAATTAAACTACTGCCCCATTTTCCTGAGAAGTGTTTTGGAACTCAGTCAGTAGCACAGAAAAACTTTTAATAATGTTAATGACACACAAAAAGAAGTGTAATTAATTATTTATTTCAAAAAGCGACAGCAGTTTGAAATCTGCCCATGTTTCACATGCTTCACTGGCACAAAGCCTCTGGAGAAAGGCATCAGGAACATTTGAATGCAAGTGAATGTGTTTCATGTTCAAACAGAAACAAATCACTGAGGTGGCTGAACACAAGACATAACCGAGGCTTGGCACATGTCACTCACTCACAGAGAAGCTCGTCTAAGCACAGAAATTACTAAAGCCAAAACAAAAGTAAGTTGCTGAACTATTCTGTGAATTTTCAAGTCGTAGCTGCACTGCAACTGCTTGAACTCTTTTCAGATGTTTTGCCTTAAACTTTGAATGCTTTTTAAGGAACATATCAGTATTTCCTTTCTTGATCTTATAAGAAACTTTATTAAATAAAACATTTTTTTGCATGTCTTCTGATGTTTTTTATTCTCAATTTACTGTGCATTTTGTATTTGAATAGATTTTAATGGGTGACATCTAACCATACCGTAGTAAATTGTGGAGGAGGCTAGTATTCAGAATGATTATAAGGAGTATTTGTTTATAAAACAGGAAAAAACCTCAGTGTCTCTTTATTTGTTTTTATTAATGGTAATGCTGGCTTGTGTACAATAATTTTTTTAATGAATGTTATGAGGATCTAGGAGGCAGAATAGCTAATGGAGAGCCTGGGACACCTGAGTCTAGTTTGGACCCAGGTAGAGAAGTCATAATTCTGCATATTGGCAGGTACAATTCTGCAGCACGTTGGCCCTGGTGCAATCCTGGCTTCAGAAGTCCTGTCCCTCTCCCAGGAGGGACTCTTCTGCCTGGAGGAGTCACTCCAGTGCCAGCACAGCAATCCACTGCCTTCTCCCAGTTGTATTAATGAAATTCCTTGTGGGACCACACTGGAAGAAAGACCATTGAAGTGATTACAATAAAAAAATATCTCTTCCTCTGCTCCTCCCACAAAGAGTTTATTTTTAACTTCCATCACTTCAGCGTGCTGATTTAAGCACTGCTCCACACTCAGCTGTTTTGGCACGGCTGAGGAGGTGACAAACTGCAGGCCAGAGGTGGGAACAAGCATCTGGGGCAGGAGCTGGCTGCAGCAGCTCGGCTGGCAAGGGCAGTGTATCATGGGACTATGGTGTGATGGTTCACTGTAAGAACTTAAACTTTGCCTTTCCTGAGTGTTTTCATAGCCATGAAGCATCTCTGCTCCAAATTCCTAGTATAGGAGAGCTGGCCCAGCGTTGCTTTCCTACCCCAGCCTGGTTCATTTACACAAGAGATTTACAGTCATGTGAGCCATATCACTGAGAAATACAGTGTATGTGAAGCCTCAGTTGAATCCTGAGGCTGGTATCCTTAAAGACATTTAGATGGCTAACTTTCAGGCAGTGGAAGGCTTAAATGGACAGGGTTAGGTGCAGGCATATGGTCAGTGTCAATGCCTCAGCCATAGGAAAGCGGCCACCCACCCACCCTCCCAGATCTCTGCTCATAGCCTTTTATGTTTGGCTTACATGCAAGGGATCAAGCTGTGTATGGGACTCAGGACTGAGTAAGAACTTCTGCCAGGTCATTTTGACTACTATTTAGGACTCTTCCATCTTTTCTTAAAGCACAGGCCGTGAGTCACATGCTGAAACCTTCTTTGTTATCTCTCCAGCTTCCCGACATTTTATGGACCTCAGGCTATGGTGGCTCTTTGACTTCTTCTGTCCCCTGCCTGCAATTTTGGTCTTTTGAGGACTTGAAAGCTACAACCTAATTTGAATTTTTGTTAACAGCTATGTAAGTAAGCACTTGGGTGAACTTGCATAGCCTTTAAGCAGCCAGGAAGTCAGATAATATCTAATCTTATCCCTGTTAGGGTAAAAGAGTGTCCCTAGCACACTATTTACCAATGCATTCTAGCGCAGACAACTCTGCATCATATAACCTATCCTACAGTTCCCTACATTAAAAACAGTTATCTGACTGGCTCACATGTGAAAACATCACAGCAGGACATCATCTAGAACCCACAGACCTCAATGGAAGAAGTACCAATTCAGCTGAGTGTGGAGCTCTCCTTTACTGCCTCAAGTAACTCACTTCACACATCATAAGCTGAGTTTTGAGCCTCTACCATGTTCATCAGACGTTTTTTCTTCCAGTCTTGACCCAGACTAGGAACCTAGATGATTTTCTTAATCATAACCGGCACTTCTGGCAGATTTAATACCTCAGTGTCAAGCCCTCCAATAAAAAGATCTTGCTGGCCTTCATAAGCATATTGCTTCTCTACTGCTCCATGCACACTGTTTCAGTCCTCCCTGAGGTAGAGTGCCTGAGACCTTCTTGTAATGAAAATAAAATAAATATAAAATAACAAATTGCAAAATAAAATAAAATAACATCACAATGGCTCTAAAGTAGCACTTCAATGGCACTCTACTGGATCTTGATGGCATAAACAAAATGCCAACTGAAAAGGCAACCTTGAAAATAATCTAGCTCACAAAAGTATGATTTTGTGATGGAATGGGGCAGCCCAAGCTTGGCTGGACCATGTTGGATCACGAGGATCTCCAATCCTTCAAAATCCCTCAGTAGAGCCTTAGTCCTTCATTGTCTGCAGAATTAGCCTTGAAACCATTTCTTCAAAGGCTCTCACTGGTTTCAATGACTTTACCTGCACTGGAGTATTTTTCTGTTTGTCTGTGAACCTCAATCATGACTCTTCTGTCCTCGCTTTGCAGAGGTGAAGAATCAAACAACCTGTACAGAGTATATAGAATCTACACTCTCACTGTGGAGAGCACAATATATGGTTTGTAACAAGTTTTAAAAAAAAAAATCGTACTTTCCTAGCAATCCTTACATATCCATTGAGCTGGAAGTTATTTCAGAGAATACTCATGCTACTCATAAAAAGCTATTACCAAAGTCAGCCAAAATTCCAAGAAAATAAAAAGAAAATAGAAAGGCAGGCAGGTAACTAATCAGTTTTGGAGCCGTTAGGTTGTGACCTGAGGTATATTTTCACAGGAAAGGCAAAAATGAGGATCTTTCCCTAATGAGGAACAACCCAGTGATTTAAATAAGGAAGGATAAATGACGAACATACAGTTTCTGCCAGCACAGAACACATTCCCAGGAAGAGGACTGATCAGATGTAGTCACAGTGGATGGCTACAAACTGCCAGACAGCCAGTGTTGACTCAGAGCTCCCAGTCCTGAGCTCCCTTTCCCAGTTTCAGCCTATGTAAAAGACTGTAAAGAAGGAAAACCCATGGAATAATGAAGATGAATGCAGTAAATAGACCTGAGCCTGTCTACTTGTTTTAGTGGTTAATGCCACTAGAGAAACCCTGCAGGGCTTTAAGCAATTCTTAGTGATGAAGATTTATGAAGCCCTTTTAAAAACTTCATTAAGGGGTCAGAGAGATTTAAGTGGCCTCACAAGCTCTGCACTAAGCCAAGAGATTCACTTTGCAGAAACTCAGCCAAAGGCAGCAAGGACAGAGCTGGCTTGCAAGGGCTCTTCACACACTCTGGGAACAATGCTGGGCAGTACCCTGTGCATCTGGGCAGTACAGCTTAATGCTGAAATCCCTAGCAGGGTTGTGGCAACTGAGATGGTTAAAGGAAGCTGCTTAGCAAAAGTATTTCCTCTGAATAATGTTAAGGCCAACATAGTCTGGTAAGCAAGCCAAGTCTATATACACTGCTCACACAACTTTCTTCTTCCAGTTTCCCTCAGATTGCCTGAAATATGGCAAAGCTTTTTTTTTTTTTTGTAGTTGGGATGTATTTTCCTCCTTCTGATGACAAGTGCTGCCTGAATCCTGTCAAATCACAGCCCAGAATTTTACTTTCCATACTAATGGCTCCAAGCAGTTGTTTAGGATTGTGATTATTTAGATATAAATAGCAGTGCTCATTAATTTAGCAATCACTCCCAGCTATGAAAATGCAAATTGGGTTGGCTTGTTTGTGTTTTCGAGAAAGAGAGAAGGTGGTGGCGGTAGGTGGGAAGGGGAATATTCCCCAGGTGCTGCTGTTTATCACCTTTTTGTCTCACCCTGAGCCAGGGAATGTTTCATCTGCACCCTGCAGAGCTTTGCTGGGCTCTGTTCCACCACCACTGAGACGGGTGTGCATCACACACCTCTTGTAAAGTTGGTTCTTGGACTGACAGCTTAGGTCAACCCCATTAAAAAAATAAATCCTGGACTTTTTTTTAATAGGTATGCAGCAGAATAAGCTCTGGCAGCTGGCAAAGGCAGCAAACTTTGACAGAGCAAGAGATGAAGGCTGCTTTTGTAGCTTCACAAGTAAAACTACCACTCCCTTTGTCTTGCTGGAGCTGCCTGGCCATGGGGATGCAGCCATGATGGAGCAGACTTCATGAGCTGTCATAAAATTCAGTACCAACCAAAGCAAGGCATCTCCCCCAAAGGCTGTGTTTCAGCCTGACTGCCCACCTGAAGTGAACACCCTCTGCTAGATATCTTACAACCCAATATTCTGTGCTTCTTATGGATTGTGGGAGGTGCTACACAACCTCAGTGCCTTGTGAGGAGGAGAGGAGCCAGAAGGAAAGAAGGTAAAAAGAGAAAGAGAGTAGAGCTTGGAGAAAGGGAGAGCTGAGAAATCTGCAGTAGGAAGAGAAATGCTGCACTGCACCCTTGAAGGCCTCTCTCACCTCTCATCCCATCCCTGAGAGCTGCCAGCAGCAGGCACTTACAGAAAATTCCCCCAAAAAGACTGGTTATTATCCCCAGCATGTTAAATACCTTGGAATCTAAATGCCTCCAGCATAAATTGAAGCAAGCTCCTGAATTTTTGCAGTGCTTTGCTGGACAGAGAATCTAATAATGGAATCAGCTTAACAACTAATTTTCAGAGTTTTAAGAGAGCTTGTTCATACCAGCCCTCATTCAGGAACACACTTTTTACTTTCACAGAGCTTAAAGCATGGGATGGATGGAACCCCACACTTGTGAACAGGGCTCTTCAATTAGGTTTTGTGGCAGAATGGCTCAAGCCTTGGGTGGCCTCTGGGAAGGCTTGAATTTGTGAATGATGCAGCAGGGCAACTCTCTGCTTGAAATCAAGTGGTAGCAATACCTCCCAAATAGTTATCCAATAAATGATTCAATGCTAATGAACTGCATAAGAAAGTTTATCTGCCATTATCTCCATTCTGCAGCTTTTCTTAGGGGACTTACCTGGCTACCTCCATTTGAATACAATAATTTCTGATGTGTTCCTGAAGGTATCCACAAAGTCAGGAGGTGTCTTCCCATCTGCAGGAGCAAGCAGAGACTCGGGAGTGAGTAGACTACAATTACGACTGGCACAAAGGAGAAGCCTCCCTCATGACAGTGAGTCACAAGATTATCGCCTTGACAAGGAAAACTATTACAGAAAAGCCAATTGCATAATATCCCAAAGAAAGCAATTGAGTGGTTTCATTGATAGAGGCTTTGGATGAGCTACACACTACAAATAACAACTTCATTCAGGCCATTTCAATGACACATGCTAGAGATAGGAAGAGCCATGATAATTATGTTTTGCCATGGCATTTTGGAAAACTGGGGATCAGGAATTTTCCAGAGTGGGAAGCTTGTTTTGCTCCCTGAAGACCTTGTTTTGATTTCAAGCACTGCCGACTATGCACTGTTGCCACATTTTTTAGATACCTTTTTTATTGCTCCCTTGATTGCAGGGCGCAGGGAGATTTCTGCAGCAGACAACGGCTTTTCTGAGGCACATGCTATAACAGTGGAAGGAATCTGCTCCAAACCTTCCATAAATATGGAGTTAGCTCACTGTATCTAAGTGCCTCAACATGAGGAACATTTTTCTTTCATGCCCTGTTGAGACTGGTGGTATAGGGAGGCAAAGAGAAGCAGGGTGGTTCAGGCACCCAGTGTCTGAGCTCCTGGGTGCCAGTGTCAGCCCTGGGTGCTGGCAGTTGACTACACAGCCCTGAGGTGCAGAATGTTTCCTCTCTGATGCTCCTGTGTAGCTACTACTACTTGTGAGATGTTGCAATGGCTCAACTAAGAGAGTAAAGCTGAGTCTGCTATGCATAAGCCCATGTCACTTCAGCTGGCAAAACTCTGACCTGCCTGGTTTAGGGTAACAGCAACTGTGGAGAGTAAAAGCACTTGGACCAGGCTTAACAACAGTGCCAGAAAACAAATCCACAGTGAAGTGTACCCTGATCCTTCATCTGGAGCCATATTCATAGTCTGCCAGAGTAGGAAATGTCTGAAGTGACAGGAATCAATGAATCAAGGGGCCATTTGCCATTGCTACCCTGTTGTGGTATTGTTTTTTTTTTTTCATTTCCACATACAAAACAATAGAGATCATAATTAAATTATTATTTAGGCACTTTTAATGATCTCCAATTAGCACTCCTAAACCTTCTGCTCACTTCAGGTTTGTGAGCGAAACAAAAGGTAAACCAAAGTAGAATGCAGTTCTGAGTTTCCTTGAGTCAGCAGGAACTTTGCCAGCACTTGATTTTTTAAAATCTGGTTTCCTCAGCTGATTTAGTCATGCAAAATTAGCAACCTCAAGAAGGAAACCGTAAGCGTGTGTTATTCCTGTTATACCCAAAAGTGGCTTACATTTCCCATCAGTTCCCTCAAGCAAAACCTGTACACCTGGGAAGCACTGTAATTTTTCTTTTTGCCTCTCTTTGATGAGACTTTAGAAACAAGTGAGCAGCAGCGCTTGCTGCAAATCTTCTTTTGAGTGCTGTCATGGCTCTTACCTGGGGGCTGTCAGCCCAGCCACCACATCTTTCTGCAGAGGGTAAGGAGAATATTACTCTTTCCTTTCTCCTCTGCATGGTAAGAAGCCACAGGGAACCACAGAGCTGCGTCATCCTGAATTGCTGTGACCAGATTTACCAGGGAGCTTTTCCTACTGGAAAGCTGAAGCTGTGAGTGCTGGTCTGCCTGTGCTGGTACCCTGGGCTATGTGTGGGAAATGGGGTGGGCAGAACAGCTCCTGCCCAGCACAGCGCCATGCGTGGTTCCCGCTGTACCGCCCTGGCTCGGGGGGAGCATGGAGCACAAGCAGCACTGAGAGCATCTGCCAGTGGCAGCCACCTCAAACTGCTGCGTGGCCCCAGGTCCCACCTGCTGCATTGCCTGCAATGAAATCTAGTATTTCGTGAAATGAAGGGAAAAGTAAGTGAGTCTTCAGGTAATGGACTTCAAATGTACAAACTAGGCTGCTGCAAAGAGAAAAGGAATGTCTTGTCTCCGCTGATGGATGGAAGGTGCAGGATCCACCAGAGAAAACTGGAGAATTGCCATCACCTGTGCTCTTAATAGGAGGTTAAACACTTTAAGGGAAGTCAAGACATAGGGAAAAAAGGATTTGGTATCCCTCTGAGATCCTTCCCAGATACCGCTGTGGCTCTTCAAATGTGTGATTATCCACATCTGCCAGTGGACAGTGCAGTCACAGGGGAGAAAAGTTGCGTTCCTCAAACAAATGATTCATTAAAAAGCAGCAACCTACTCCAGGAACAATCCACTATCAAAGTTTTGCTTCAAACTTAGTCATGAAGCCAAGAGGAGTTAAAAAAGGAATGACGGCGGCACAACAATGAAACTCTTTCAATCATTAAACCCCACCAATAAATACTGCAGAGTGCTGGAACAAATCTTTATATTTCTAGAAATTATTCTAGCTGTGGAAAATATAAACTGTGTCTTCCCTGCAGACACAGTCAAAACTAATCAAAATACTCCTCGTAACACAAAGGAAATACTTCTGGGCTGCGATAAGGACTGTGAATGTAGCTCTTTTACGTCCCCACTAGCTAATAACAATAAGATGGACTGGTGGCACTGTTTTCAGCACGGAGATTAATAGTCAGGGAGAAACCGAGAAGGAGAAAGTACACTTTCAGTTTTCTTTCCAATGGCTAATTAAAAAGCCCATATCTGAAGGGAAATGCTGTGGAAATGAGAGCTATTTGGATGTGCCTTCCCCCCTCTACTATCACTGTGCTTTGTGAGGAATGCTTTATTAACGCTAATCTCATCTCTGTGCTTTGACAGAAGTTACTGTTTCCTTCCTTTGCAGCCGCTAAGGCTCAGTTCTATTGCAGGGTTTGTTTGATGGGAGCTTTATTATTTTACTAAATTACCTCATCTTCTGGGAACAAACTTAACCTTGAACTACGAAGCCAAATGTCTTTTTAATGATGCAAGTCTGTTTGGAAATCGTGCTTTGATGACTCTCAATTTTCTTCATTCTGCATGTTTAATATGTGGAATATACACAAAAAGTAATTTTTTTTCTACAGGCCTTCCTGGTCCACTATTTAAAATCAATTTGCTGCAATTATTAAGGTTAAGACTACTGGGAACAAACATTCTTAATGGTATTCAGGCACCAGAGAGGAGCCCCTCACATCACTAGGGAACCCATCTTCAATAAATTGGAAAATTATACGGGATTGATGCTAAAATATTCCATATTGAAATGTTTAAACTCTAAGATAATATAAATATCACTCCTACGTGCATTTTGGGATGCAGCCTTCTTGTTCTGCTTGGAGACTCAAAGAGAAACTCTGAGAAACAAGGAGAAGCCACCATTAACCCACATGAGACAGAGATTTGATCCAGAGTTTGTAGTCAGGCCAAATGAATGTGATTTTCTAGTACAATCTATGGGATGGTGGATCTCTTGGATCCCAGGGAAGCAGGGCTTTTGCTTACAGGGCGATTGAGCACAGAGGGTGAAGCAGGGTACCGGGCTATTTTGTTAACATCTAATGTACAGGAGAGGAATTACTGTCTTGGTTCCTGGTTGATTCCCTCCCAAATGCCTGTAAGTTGCTGCAAACCCACACAAAAGACTTCTCGACTCTAGAAAAATGTGTGTCTATGTTTAGGGTGTGTGCAGTTTGGGTACTTCTGAGGCTGTATTGCCCAGAGGTCACCTCTGGGCAAAGCTGGGGGCAGTGTTTTTTGTTTGTGTCAGACTTGAGTGGGAAGAAATACATGAAAATCAAACAGAAATATGCTGTTTGCTAGTGGGGTAGATACACTCTGATGACCTATGTATTTAGGAATATTTTTAAAACTTGTGAACTTCTTTCCATGTCTCCATTCAGAAAAGTCCTGAATCTTCCTGCAGTAGGAGCGAGGTCTGGGCAGTGCCTCCCTTTCCTCAGTGAGCTGTAAGACCCACACAGCCAGGCACAGTCCCTCCCATGCTTCCTGGAGGCACTGAGTTGCTCCGGAGCTGCTGCATGTGCACACACAAGTGTCCCTTGCCTGTCACCTGCAAGGAAAGGTGCAGCCCTTTGGAATGGTTAGGGAATCCGCACTGGAAATGTTGATCCTTTGGGGAACTGGCAACTTCTTCCTAGCAACTCTGTGTCCAAGAAAAAGGAGCCCTGAAAAAAAATGGCACATGTGGGCAGGTTGCAACACCAGAATGACTCATCTGGGGTGCCAGGAAAAAAAAAGCTACCACAACCTGAGGAGACAGGCTGGATAAATTGTTCTGAGGGCTCCAGACAGCCCTTACCTGCATCTGGTGTCCATTTTTTTTCCCACATTGCTGAGGATTTAAAAGCAGGGTTGTTGTGAGCAGGTCACTTTAAGCACAGTTTGCATTCTGCCTTTCTCACCCTATGTAACAGTCCTGGCACATCGTGTGAGAACAAATTCTCTAATGACAGACACAGATTTGGCACTAGATATTTTATTTTATGTTAGACACCCAAAATCAGCTAAGAATCACCCAGAAGAAAAACCAACAGTTTTGATACCTGTTTTCCTAATCCTCGGAAGTTGCAAAGCTTCTGTCTGAGCTCAAATGAAGGGAACTGACTCTTTCCCTGGATGCTCTCATCAGACAATCCGCTCTTCTACCATAATGCATCCCAATCATTCCAGATCAAACTCTTTATCCTTTTTTTTGGTGCTATGCCAATAAAATCACCTCTCATTCTCTTACTGTAGTTTTTTGCATAGAGACTTCTTTTTGCCCCAAGGAATGGTAGATAGCTGACCTGAAAAGACCACGTACGATCAAGTGCTTCCCCACCCAGAATCTTTTTATTCCCTCCAGCTCCCCCATTCCTGTAATAGTCCTGGGTTCCCACATTGTTATGAGTCTCTGAAAACTCCTGCCCTACAAAACAGGATGGCCAACTTTCCCCCAGGCAAGCTTTCAAATGTGTCAAAAACTTTTGCAGATGAGAGCCGTGGGACAACACAACGCCGTGGGCATCAGAATGCTGAGGGAGGAGCTCTGGCAAAAGTTCAGTGTTTGGGGGTAACAGGTATTCTCCACTACTTTCCCCATATGAGATGGGGGTGGTTTGGATGTGGACTGGTTACAGTGTCATTGAGCCATGTTAGACCCAATCTACCCTGCCAGTTTTCTTCCCCCAGCATTGGGTACTGCCCAGGAGCCCTGTGCCAGTGCAGCCCCAGGGTATCTCTGAGCTGAGCACGGAAAGAGCATTTGCCTTACATAAGGGCTCCCCTTGGGCCTTGAAAACTGCAGCTTGACCACCTCTGCTTTATTCCATCTCTGACTGTAGCGTGAAGACAAAACACCCTACAAGAAACCACTGAAAGTGAAAAGTATGTATTTCCTGCATATATTTTACATGCTAAAAAAAATACATTTTCATATTTTCTTCCCCCTGTCCCTCTGGTTAGGTGCAAGTTCTACCACTACAGTTTTATGTCACTGCTTGGAAATTCAGTTGACAGACAAGGTCCTGCTGTCCTACCAAACATAAATATTTCACCTTCTCGTTGTGTTAAGCCTTGGCTGTACTTTTTTTCCTCTAATATTTTTTTTTCCAAATGGGAATGCAAGCAGCTGAAGCCCAGTGAGAAAACATGAAAATAGATTTCTAGGAAAGTAACCAAAAGGGCTTTACCAGCACGACAAGTTGCTTATCAAGAACTATTTTAGGAACGTGAGGAAATGAAACTTTGATGAGAGAGTTCCAAGAGGGAAGATTTACTGAGGAGCTGAGGGTTCAAAGCAGGATGACAGCACGGCTATCAGGAAACCTTCTCTGCACCTGTTTCTCCACCAGCTGCCTAACCATACTCCCCCTCCTTTCTGCTGGCAGCTGAACAGCCGAGATCTGCATCCCCTTTTGTGCTAATCCACTCCACCGTCTGTCTGGAAATGTTTGCCAGTCAACTCATCCCCTCCTCCTCCTCCTGAGCACAGACATAAGACATAGTTTCTGATTTTAATGTCCAGCTGTGCTCCAGAGACCTCATATAAATCCAAGTCACACTCTTGGAGAACAGGATCGCAGCATGCCTCAGTTTCCCATCTGTACGAGGGAAACACGTTTCAGCTTTCTGTCCTTTGCATTGTCTGTACACTGCCTAGTGAGGCACCAGGCTCCTCAGGCTGGGAGCTCCTTCCTTCTTCTGACACCAAGTGAGCCACTTCAGCTTCAGCCTGCAGGAGCTGTGCTGATTTAAGGGTGCCCAAAGCATGTCTGTTATACCGTGAATCAGAGCCCTTTTGAGGATGAAGTGCAGTCTTGCCCTGTGCCACTGCTTTGCCCATGGGCACTTCATGAGGTCTCCTCCAAGCTGCATGGCTAAACTGCAGATTGCACAAGCAGGAGTCTTGCCTTCCTGCTGCATGCTCCTCTCCTGGAGAAGTGCCCAAAACTCTCACTTGCTGAGCCAGATCCCAAGATCCCAGAAGGTTGCCCTTCTGCCCCTGTGCTGGGATAAGACAGCGGGAATGGATGGCCTTGGTGAAGTCAGCAGATCATCATACAATGTCTTGCTTTCACACCAAGAATTATTTTGGAGTTACTTTAGGAAGCAAGATGCCTCATCACACAGGCACAAGAGAGGCTGATCTTGGGATGTGGTGCATGGGAACTGCCTCGAGCCAGGGTGGTGAAGAGTCACAGGCAGTTTGCAGAGGAAAGAAGACCAACCCAGAGGACCCAGTGGGTTGTCCACTCCTCAGCCACAAGGCAGGGAAACCAGCACATGTCTGCTTTGGGTGGTGAGGACCTTGTGCAGACCTTCCTTTGAAGCACAGGCTCACTGTTTTGACACTATGTGTCACAGCAGGCAGAGAGGGCAGATTTGGCTCCTGTCTAAGCATGCACAGGGAGTCTAGGAAAAGACCTAGGAAACTTCTCTCAGCAAAGTGCTGTTCTCCCTGTACTTGAATTATATCCCATAATGATGGATTTCAAATAAAGGATGGCCCATTTAGCACATAGCTGAGGAGCCCATATCAAATTCCCAAGCTTTTCCTCCTCCCTAACAATGAGAAAATTGTTTTTAATGTATCTTATATATCAAGTTCATTACCTCCTTAAAGATAATTACCCTAATTTTAACATCCATGGCTGAAATGTCATTTTCAGTGCATGAGCAAGATTGAGGACAGAGCTCTCTGCATCACATTAGTCTCCACTTCGTTTCTTCAGCTCTTTTGCACCCATGTCCTCCCTTTGCTCGCCGACCTTGCCCTTGTTGTTGGCTGCTGTAGAGATGGCACAGGTGGAAAGAGTAGCTGATTGCAGAGGAGAGGCAAGACATGACCTGTGCACTTGGAAACTTTGGTCAGACATGTATTTTCTGGTGTAGGATGACACTACGTTTTTCAGTAAACTGATGAGGTTGTTGCTCCTGTTATTGTTGTTATCTCAGGAGCACTGGAGGATTCATCCCAAGTGCCAGGCTTTTTGAACCGGGGAGAGAGATACAGAGTGTGCTACAAGGATTTCTAGTGTGACTTATATGTGTAGTGCACAGAAACTGAGAGCACTTAAATGTATGTAGATATTTAAGCACACACATTTTTGCATTCATGTGTATCTTACATGTAAGAATGGTGTATATGGTGCATATATATATATGTATGTATATATACACACACACAGCTGTAGATGTCTCCTGCCACTGTACAGCCCTCTGGGAAGCAGTACTGTCCTCTCAGGGCCTGATGTCCCCCTTGCATTTACAACCAGAAGGACTCCCTAAACTTTGGGACTCTCATGCCTACTCTCCCCATATTTGATTGCGCAGTCAAAAGTTGTCTTTTGCTGATCTTTGCTTCGGGTATCTTTTTTTGCCTGGACAGGGAGCTCAGGCTGGTTTACAGCCTGTTCCAGGAACCACACTGATGTCTTTGACTACAATGATATCTTCAAAGCATTATGCAGCAGCAAGGTTGTGTTTTAAGCTGAAGAGGCAGACAGCACAGAGTAGAGGTTATTCCACCCTCTGTAGAAAAGTCCTGGGACAGTAAGACCTAGTCTTGAAGCTTTCACCCAACAAGCTTTGACCCCTTTTGAAAAGGCTGCCTTTCCCCTCTTTCCTTCCACCTCTCTCAGCAAGAGGGCTGAGCCTACGCCAGTCCTGTGGCACCAGGGCACAGCATCACTGCTCTGCAGCTGCCCTGTGCCTGCCTGACGGGGTCGGTCGGCGTGCGGGGCCGAGAGGAAACCCAGCACCTTTGCACATTGGAGCTGTTTACAATGACTTTTGTTGCTGATGGCGCATGTTTGGTCGTACTTGTTAAATCTTGTTAAACAGGAAACAGGTTTCGAGGCGAGAGGGTCCCAGAGAGTTCAAGCTCCCGCTTTCAAATGTTCTTACAAGATGCACAATTGGCACCGACTTACAGGAAATATTTAATTGGAATCGGAAGGCGCTGGCTCCACTGACCTTGTATTGCATTCCTCTGGGTGCTCCTTTCACAATGATTTTCACCTATAGCTTGAATCAGTGATTTATTTATACCAGCCAATGGTGAGCCCAACAGCACTGAGGGGATGAGCAGATCACAGATATGCAGTGAGCTGAAGGGAGGAGCAAGCAGCAAGGAACAGTCTTACGGCAGAGAAGGGGCTGCCACAAGCCCAAGAGTGACATATTTATGAGTCCAGTATCGGTTGCCTGCACTGATAAGCCACGGTCATTAAAGGAAGGAAAAGTCACCTTTGTGTATATAAAATATACAAGATTCATAGTCTGAAAAGACTTGACAGGAAAACATTAGGTAAATAAAGGATATCCCATAAAGCATAATGTGAAAATTAAATTACCTCATAAGGGAGGAAGGCTGTCTGTCCCAGCAGTGAAAGTGAGGAAAAATGAAATTCCTCTTCTCCATCTCAAAGCTGATTTGGCTTTAGGGTTTTGGGTGGATCTAGACACATTGTTACTGATGTCTATAAAAAAAGCATTAAAGTCCATTATGTTGGACTGGAAACGCTGCAGCTTCCCATAAATTTTCACTACATGCTTGCAAGGTGGTGAGAAGCATCTTGAGCATTGCTGCTCTAGGTGGCCAACAGAAGTATTATCTTAGGGGTGAGCTGGACTTTCAATGTCATTTTTAGTCTTCAGGTCTCAACAGATTTTATTTTCATCTGATTTTAGGAGCTGTTGTAAATCACTTGGAAAAGTTTTCTGCCCTCCTCCCCAGACATTTCTTCTCTGGTGAGTGAAACATATCCAGGATCCAGCTAGTTTTGCTTTAACTGGTCAGTAAGCCTCCAAAGCTGAGGAAATGGTGAAACCATTTCAGGGAAAGGCAAAAGGAGGGAGATCAAAAGGGTCCACTTATTACACTACTCAGCAAAAAAAGATAATGGAAAAAAAGTAAAAGAGAAAGAGGAAAAGAAAGATAATCCAATATTTTAAAAACTCCATTATTAAAAAAGCAAAATTTAAAAAAAGTTATTTCTACTTTTAGAGAATGAACAGTTTCACAAATAAGAGGTCTGCTAGTGCCTGTCCCCATGGAAGGCATGCACAGCCCCTGCCTTGCATACAGGTGGCCAACAGGGGAGCAACGTACAGCTTTGTAGTCTCAGCAGCAAATCCCGGCAGGTACAGCCCTCAGCCCCTCTAAAGCTCGTAACTGAAAGCCTCACTGATTCCCAGGGTCTTGTCACAGTGCTTTTGTTGGGAAGGAGCTGGTTCAGCCTGAAACAAGCCAATCTCCTTTCTTATTTCAAACCCTTATCCTGAAGACACAATTCCCACAGTGGTTAGGTAGACCTGAATCCACCTTGTAGTCACCATTAAAGTCAGATTTACTTTTTTCCCAGCAGAATTCACAGATCAACATCTATTTATAAATGTAACTGTCTACTTTAGTTCTCTCTCTTCATGGAAAAATCCTTGGGGAAGTCACTTTGCCAGTGTGCTGCAGGATTTTGGAGGGATAACTTTAGCAAATAGCACTAGTTCCTTGGGTCTCTGTTCCCAGGGACATGTGCCACTGTTGCTGAAAAACACATTTAACTTCTCTGGTGCATTAGATAAGCACAAGTCTCTCTGGTGAAGAGTCAGAGACCCAGGAGGTGAGAGGCCCTTATTCAGCACAGCCTGCCTTTTGTGCTGGAGTTTGCACCACCACCTCCTCCCACCAATTCTTCTGTTCTAGATCTTTCCAGGTCTGGGTTACACTACTGTCACATTTCATTCTGACTGTGAAGTCCTTTGCTTCGCAGGAGCTGACAGTGTCCTCTCCAGAGCACCTCCAGCCCTTCAGGACTCTGTATCAAGAAGATGTACTGAATATTAATATAGGTGACCATTAAGTAACTGAAGGGAAGAAAAAGAGCAAGAAACCTATTCTAGGCAAACTGAATTCAATCGATGAGGGTGAAACTTAATTATGTTTGCAGACTAGCAGTCTAATGGCATCACTTTTGCACATCAATATCACTATTAAAGAATCACCATTAAGACCTCTCCTCCCATTTTCAGAATGTCCACATTATAGACACATGGTGTTAAACTTGGAAGTTTCTTTTCCAAGTCAAAACAAACACAGGACTTTCTTGGCAATGAATGCTGCTTCAGTGACCCCCATTGGTCGGGCTTTTACCAGATAGGGCCCTCACTTTTCTGGAGCTGCCTTCTCTTTCCAAGTGCATGGGAGGAGGTCCCTTATCTTTATCATATATCTTCAAAAGGTGCCTCTGAACAAGGCAATCAGTATCACAGCCAGGTTTGTACTTAGGAGACTGTGACTAATGGAACAATAAATCACTGATTTGCCACCTCTGGAAATGAAGTTTAGTCCAACTCTGTCACCTTTATCCACAGCCTTTGGGGACATTCCTTTATTTTTAGGGGTTTACTTTTGAAACCCTGCATGTGATCCCCCCATTAGACAAAGAAGGTGTGACCCAGAAGAGAGAGCAGTCTTGCAAGAAGCCTGCCTGATGAGGCAGCTTCACTTCATTTGACTGGGGATACTTCTTTTATTCACTCTTTTGCCCTCTGCTGATGTCTCAGCTCCCTCTCTAATAAATAACTAGTCCACATCACTAAACCGCTGCACATAACTCAGAGCAATTTGTTACTGTTGGCAATGTCTGTGCAGCGGGGGCCCAGGAACAGACCAGCATGGAAGAAGTAATACCTCCCACTCTTCAGGAGCATGATTTCTGCCTGATTACAGAAGGGGTCATTGGTAGGACAATGCAAAGAAGGTCACACACAATTCCCTCCACACAAATTGCATGCACTGCAAGATATTCACACAAGCTCCTTTACCCAGGAGTATCTGGCAGTAGGAATCGGTCCTGTGACATCAACACCACAGATGTGGCAGGACATTAAAAAAAATTAATACATATTCATACTAACCAGAACGCAGTGAAAGTGTGTGAACACTTTATACAGCCCTGGGCCCAGAGGATAGCTTAAAATATAGAAATTCCTCTAGAAGCAATGATATAATAAATCCAGTAGTCCTAAGATTAGATTATAAACACAGTGTCCAAATACTTGGTGAGGCTGTAACATTAATAGTCATGAACAATTTCAAAAGGAAATGAGAAAGGACTACATGGGGTTTTTTTTTCCCTTGCCCGTCATCTGTCTGTCCTTCATGAACACTGAGCAGTGCAGAGGACACTTTTTCATGGCATTATTTTGGTGCACCCACCACAAGATACTTACCTGGTAGTCAAGACACAGGGAGAGAGGGAGTTCCAGGGTCCTGCCTGGAATAGGAGAGCTCACCTATCCTCTGCCTGCAAAAAGGTTTGAGGGTTAGCTAAGGGCATGTGGCATTATGCAGGTGGGGCACCTACTCTTCTTCTTCCCAGAAAGGTCATGAGGGTTGAGGGAGGAGGAACAGCAGCTCTTGGTTTGTGGAAAAAAATTCCTCATCCTCATACATGCCAGTTGCTCCAGCTCAGCGAGGCCTTCCTGAGCTTTCCTTTGTCTACACACTTACGAGCACAAAGTGTCTAATGCACCTTTCTCATTGTAGCCATGTCCCTCGGGAGCCCTTTTAGGTGCCAAGACACAGAGGGAGGGAGGAAGCAGAGTGAACATTATTTCTGCATGCACTCAGGTCTTTCACTGCCAGTTAGTGGGTCTCTGTGGTTGTTGGTACCTGAGCCTGGAAACCTTGGGGCTTGATGGAAGAGCATCAAATGGAAGTTGAAAAATAAGTCAGCAGGGCAACGGGAGGGCAACTGTGGTTTGCCAGGGCTGTAACATCTGGGCTCAGTGGCACCCACCGTATGCTAGTGCTTTACAATTTCAAAGCTCTCTTATTTGTTTCTGTGGGAATTTAGGGGAAGTTTGTTATTCGCTGTTGGTTTTGTGTTTTTGTTTTGCTTTTTAACAAAGCACCTCTCGAAAGGGAATGCTTTCCAAAAAGGGATTGTTTAAGGTAATAATACAAGAGGGAAAATGGAGGATGTGGGGGAAGGCAAGAAAGAAGCGAAGCGGACAGAAAATCTCCATAGTTGCTTTCAGTAGAAAAACTCTGGGTTTATCAGGTGCGATGGCTTAAAATCAAGTGGGCCTCCTGGAAATTTTCAGATATATTTCATGGAAAGCCATTTATTCTGGGGAAAAAAAACCCCACACCTCAGTTTTTCTTTGAAATGTTATGTTGTTTAAGAGCACAGGAGAGCCAAGCAAGGCAGAATACTCAGAGAGGCTCAGGCTCCCAGAGCTCTCATGCCCAAAGCAGAAAGACCTGTGGCAAACTGGGTTTTGTCTATGGCCACACTAATGACCAAAATAAAGGCCATGATGACCATTTTCCTGAGGGGGTTACAGGAGCCCTGGATAAAAGCCACAGACTATCCAGGACCTTCACTTACAGCCTCTACCACTTGCTCTTTGGCAGAACTGGTTTGCTAATTTCTGAGGAGGCAGTCAACTGGAAGAGGTAAGTTTTATAACTCAGGTTGGGAAAATGAAGGTGATTTGAGCTGCTTGGTTCCAAATGCAACAGAGGCAGCAAATGGAAGATGAAGGAGCAAAGAGGAATGCCAGGGCACACCGTGACTCCACTTTGTGAGCACTACAGCAAACTTTCTGCCCTGAATGCCACCACTTTTGCAAATTTCGGGAAGGGCAAGAGCATAAAAGATGGCTGTGCTGATGATGGACACTGCCTATGTCTATCATCTGCAGGTGAGAACAATGCAAAACAAGCCTCCTGTCTTTGACATCAAGCAGAAAGATCAGCTCTAATATCAGAAGGGCAGACGATTGTGTCTTACCCCATTCCTTTTAGTATTTGTCTTGATCAGTCTACGATTAATGCTAATATGCAGGTACCTCAAATAATGGACAAAGCTGAGATAGCCCCACAGGTTACCAATTAATTGAATGAAGGCAATAACAGGCTTTACATGAGAGGCTGGTATTAAACGAAAATTATTAGTTTTACTTGCATAACTTATATTAGTGACATCTTATTGGGCAAAAGGTTGAATCCAAGCAGCTTGAGGTGAGAACAAACTTCACAAGATGGTGGCATTCACCTCACTCTGGATGTTTCACAAACACCTGGATACCTAATAGGATCTTACAAAGGAAGGATTTTGTGGGGTATCTCTCTAACTATGCAACACTTGCTGTAATGCTGAGCCTCTGCATTAGTTGCCCAAAAATAACGCAGCTACTCACACATGTAAAAGTCAGACACAGCTACTGGTCTTGCTGGATCAAGATAAAATTTCTTGTGTCTCCAAAATAGAACTAAACGGAACTAAAAATCACAAGTTCTCATGTGATTTCCAGTTCTTCCCATCTCAAAGCAGGCAACGAATCTTGCCTGAACATTTCAGGGTGCTGTACCTTGCAAGCGAGTTCTGGTCAGATCCAGAAATGGCTCCCTTCCTTAAAATGGAAAATAGATCACGTAATATATTTATGCACATGCAAACTAAAAAAAAAAAAAAAAAAAAAAAAAACCAAAAAACAAGCTTGGTTCAAGTCTGGGCTTTTAGATTAACTCTGCTTACTTGCTTATTTTTAAGCTGTACTCATTTGCCTCCTCTTAACATGATTTCTGACATGCTTATCCTTTCCTGCTCTTGCCCAGCATTTCCAGACCTGCTAAATCCACATTCTATTCCTGACATATTCCTCTGGAAAGAGTGAGCCCCTCCTCCTGCCTCCCACTTATCCCTGTGTAAGTAATATCCATCACTGTATCAGCACCTGACTGAGCAGCACTATGGAAGGGTCAAGGTATTGCTTCCTGCCCTTGACAGGTGTTATAACAACGCTGAACCACCTCAACTTACAAAAGTTTCCATTCTACGAACTGCCCTGTGGACTTCTCTTCTTGTTATTCCATCCTCCCCGGAGGCTTCCTGGCTCTGCTCGTGCCAAGGCAAAAAGCCACTCACACTTCTGCAAGTACAAAAGCAAAAGACAGACATCCCCCACCTTGAACAGTGTCTAGAAAAGCCAGTGAACATGAGCGCAGCCTCAGGGCTCCTCTGTGACAGCCACAGCTGGCATTGTCCCCCTGGGTTAGATCTGTCTGGGACGTGGTGCTGGGAACCTCCCCACCAAGGAGGGCCATGCTTGGGCTGAAATAGGTGACCCAGAGGAGAAAAATCACCACACAGAAGCACAGGAATTTTTCTCACACACCAATCAGTTAGTCCTTCTCCATGGAGGGGGTCGACCCGCACATGCACTTACAGAACTTACTTACACAATCAATGTCATAGTCAGAACTAGGAAATCAGGACTGCAATAGAATTTGAAGTGTTGGGATGCCAGTTTGGTAGTGGAGGAGGTAAAAAAATGCCAGCACTAAATAGAAGCAGTAGTGCAGACATGGAGAGCACAAGCACTTCAGAGAGTGATCTTCAGAGAGATTCCTGATACTATTCCTCTCACTGTGCTTTTCTGCCTCATGTAAGTGTCCAGACTAAACTAGGTTAAATCACTCCTTGCTATTAAATCTCTATGGCCATCAACTAATTAGGACAATAAGCTGAAATGAAACATCTAAATTTCAAGCAAGTGGAATGAATTCCCTCCCTTGGGATCTAGATACTTAGATGTTATTTGAAATTTCTCATTTTCTACATGGCACATTTTGTGTTAGCTCGTAGTTCAGAGACACAATGCAGCAGGTCATTTGGAGAGGCTGCCTTTTGGGACTCTCAACCTCATGTACAACCTTCCCTTTAGCAAGGATGTATTCTATCTTCATGCAAATCAAGCAATTATTGCTGACTGCACCAGTGTCCTGGCCCAAGAATTACGCCTGGTCTTCTCCTCACGAAATGCAAGGAAATTTGCATATCAACCTAACAGTGTGGGAAGAAAGTATAAGAGAAGGCTACCGGGGAGGTGAGAAACTGTATTGTTATTAAAATATTTAATATCATATTATTCTACATCCTCCATTTTGCACTGTTTGGGTCATTTTGTTGGGTATTTTACTCCCCACAAAGCAGCACTGTGTTTAAGGAGTAATTTTGTACATCTTCTTGCATTCAGTTGCTGATAACCATTGTGGAAAAGCTGCAGACTTCCAGCCTCAGAAGCAACTGAATAGTTAAAGATTGACTGGACCTGCTCAGAGGTAAAGTGACAATATTTCTGACATTCCAGGGCCGGCAAGCCAGTGGAGAGGACCCCACTACAGTACCAAGAATTAGTTACTTCTACTCTCCACTTGGATTCCTGCAGAGTGAAAGGTGGAATAAGAGACATTACAGCAGCCTTTGTCCATCAGAGACGTCTTCCAAGCAGAGGAATCCTTGCAAAGACTGTCTTTAAAAAAAACCCCAAACAAAACCTAAAAACTCAACAAATTCATTCCTTAATTGTGATTAGTGGTTTAACTTAGTTTGGCTATAATTCATAAAGCAATCTCTGGCATCTATCCAGCAGAGACATGCACAGCTTCTTTGACAGCGGCATCAAAACTTCTCATGCACCGGCAAAAGTGGTTTCAGCAAAACCCGGAGAGAGAAACTGCAAAAACACGAGCAATAAAATAATTGCAGAGAATAAAGAGGCAGAGAATAAAGAAAAGGCTAAAGTCAGCATTTTATCTGATAGTCTGTCTTCAGGAAATGCCTGTGAAAACAGTTTTGGAAAGTAATAGCTGATCTGGCTGCAGATATTCCCTGAAATAAGAAAGGTGCAAAATCATGGTGCTGTTTTTTGGGTGATTTCTTTTCATTGTTGCTGTTGGTTTTGGGTTTCTTTAAAGAAAAAAAATAGTGCTCACCAGAAGAAAAATATTCTGCCACGCCAGGAAAGGGAGAGTGCCTTATTATGGGTAAAGTATTAGAAGACACAAAGTTGACAGGCGAAGGAGTCACATAATTCTCAGTGCAAAAGGAAATAAGTCTGCATGAAAAACGAGTGAATGGAAAGGGATAGACAAACACAAAGGAGGCCGCTATGATGTTGAAGTGTTTACGCAGCGAGGCTCTTTCTGAATCTCTGAGTGCCATCACTGCAGTTTTCCTCATTCTCAGAATTTTTTATGTGACTTGTTTGGGTTTTTTTTAATTGAGAGACAATTGTACCTGTGAAAATCTGAACCTAAATCTGCTCTGCTGCATACCTTCTCTTCTTCACTCACTTGATGGCATGCGTTCTGCAGCAGAGGGAAACAGATGGAGAGCTGGCAGGTGTCATACTCCCATTAAAGACAAGAAATGTAGCTGCAAAGGGTTTCAATTGTTATAACATCCTGCCTAACTGCTCCAGTCAAGCAAAGCATTGTAATTGTTGCTCCCAAAAGTGAGCTTCCCTTCTTTCCTCACATTCACACTCAAAACATACATGTCTCTTGCAACAGCAGTGGAATTGATCTCATTCTGTCAATAGCTTTTTCTGGGGGAAGAAGCAGGGTGCAATGCTGAGGAGCCACACATCTGCAATGCAAATGATATCCTAAACGTGTCTCCAGAAAACAAATGCACAGCACATGGGAGCCTTGACAGATGTACTCTGTCCTGAAACCTGGGAGCAGCATAAATAACACCAACCTCACTGTCAGCACCCAAGGCCCTGGGGCACCACTACCATGGGGGCACACTCAGTTGCAGGGGGCTGCTCCCCAAACTGACACATAAGCAGTTATTGTCTACTCCAATTTATGGTTTATTCTCCATTGCTTTAAAGACAGGAGAAAGCTCCTGAAGAAGAGACATGGAGAGGTGCCCCTGTGCCTGGAGCTGGTGGAGTGGTCTGCAGGGAGGATGGTTGGAAGATGCTGCACCTCCTGGCCTACTTGGCAGAAATGGCGGCTCAAAACTCCATGCTTCCCTCAGTTGTGGTTTATGGCTTATGGTTTCTCTGGAGGAGGGGCTCTGGAGGGGGAATAAGGGAGCTGATGCTATAAAACAGGCTGTAAATCACACGTCAACTTTTATAGCCAACGTTCGTATTTATAGAAGCATCTTCCACATTGCTCAGGCTGTTGGGTGGTAGGATGGCTCTTACTGAGCTGGGCAGCACTGGGATTGTGCAAGCAGCATAGTGGAAGCAGATCAGACACGCTGCAGACAATTCTGGGGTTGGGATCACAGCAGGTAGACTGAGATGGATTTCTGGGGGCTGTAGAAGCACGTGCATTTCACTCGGCTGTGGCCAGTCCAGAGCCCCTGAAAGTGTCTGGTGTATTAACTACTTGTAAGCTCAGGTACTGGAAATTTTACTGTAGAAATGAAGTGGCAGCCTGCCATCCAAATCAGGCACTCCAGCATCCATGTCTTCCTCACATCTGGTGCCAGAGTCAATCAGCCAAACCAGATTCTGATCTGATATAGCTGTTACTGGCATGGAAATGGGAAGGGAACCATCCCAAATAACAGCAAAGTGAATATCTCTTTAGAAACTGCCTATACAAACAGACATCATAACGTAACCCAACCAAAAATTAAAAATTATTTCTCTGAACAGCAGCAAGTGGAAGATAAGAACTAGCCTTTATTAAGTCCAGAGGCCTCCTGGACAGAAGGAAAACCAAGTGGAAGATCAAATGGATTGTGGGTCAAGTAAAGCACTAGGCAAAGAGGTTTGAGCCAAACCACAGGACACATTTGTCAAGCTCTTAAAAAAATAGAAATGCAGGATCAAAGCAGAAGCACTTTGCAAATATTAACATTTGTCACCTACTTTTACTTTTGATGTACTTAATTTTGAAGACATTTCTCCCTTTTCTCTCTCTTTTTTTTCTTTAACAGGATAATCTAATCTTTCAGTACACACACTTGCCTTCTTCAAAAGAAACACAATGACAATATTACTGAAACATGGAAGACTTTAATAAGAACAGATTAAAAGAACCAACATATGGAAAGCAAATAATAAAAGCATATTAAGCAGCAGTCCAGAGAAATGTTGTTAACACTGTAGTCAAATATTCTAATATAAGGGTTTTGGTAGATTTCCCAAGAAACTATAAATGAAACAATAACTCCTTGTATTGCCTCACATTTGAGTGGAGGAAGAGCATTCCTGCAGCACTTGAGTCAACAACAACATAATTAAAGAAAATCACATTAGCACCAAAAGAATCACATTCATTACTGATCCGTATGTATGGTTTTGGAGCTGCTACCCCATTGAGTACCAGGATCAAATATGGTTTAAAAAAAAAAAAAAAGGCAAGGGAAAAAAAAAGGTTGAAAACTCTTTCTGGAGCGTTTTCAGCAGCGTGTTTGTCCCTGCTACACCAGCGAGAGGAATCTTAGCTCGGTAGTGCGCTGATGTTCCTGCAGGACTGGGTTGCAGCTTTGTTTTCTTCTGCCCTTCATTCAGTAGGTTTTCATGTCTCCACTGACATCCTGAGCCACAGGACTGCAAAACAGCCTTGGAGCACCTTCAGCATGTGCTGAGAGCAGCCTGCTGCACACTGAGAGATGGTGACCTTCTGCAGGCTGTGGCCGAGGCGCTGCTTTGCACGGCGCAAGATACATAACAACAACAATACCTCAGGCTGAATTTAGGAAATTCGGTAATTGTCAAGTGTGGTAAATCATCTTTAAAGCAAACACTCTCAAAAGCGGAGAGATAAAGTTCATTCCCCCGGGACGAGGCGGTAGCGAGGAATACGGTGAGGCTGTGGGCAGGGATTCAAAGCAGCCCCGTCACGTTGGGCGCGATAGTGCCGCCCGCTCCCGACGGGATTTCTGAGACTGCTGGCACCAGGGTGACAGGTCAGCAATCGTTAACAGGGGAAGTCTGTCTGGTGCCTGCTCTTTGTTCCAGCCCCACTTTCATATTTGAGAACCCTTATGGTATACTTTCTATTCACAGCAACATTTCAGCCTGTCGCAAGTGTGGCCCCAGTGATTATAGTTAGGCAAATACAGCAAGAACCCACACATGCTTGAGCCCTTCAAAGTATCTTTTTTTCCCCCCGCTCAGTTTCCACTTGTTAATATTTGACTGAGTCTGTAGTTTAAACAAGTACTTCCCAAATATATTTCAGCTTTCAAAAAGAAAAAAAAGAAAAGCCACCGAACATTTACGGTGTTCAGAGCATTTATGGCTGAAACTCGTTCTGCAGGTTCAGCCATCTGTCCTGCCCATCCTTGCACAACTGTTCTCTTGTAAAATGCAGGTGGTCTTCTTACTGGGGAACTTGCAACACCCCTGGCACCACATTCAGTTCCTCGATATCCCACCAGGATGACTTCTTGGAAATCCTAAAAGCAATGAAGATGCTAGGAAGATGTGGCCCAAGACGCTCACAGCTGCAGGGGGGAAGGAGGCATTGAAATGTAGATGACAATCTCTTAAGGGGTCCACCTGAAGGAAGGACATACTTAAACTGAGGGATTGTGATCACCTCCCTAGAAAGATGATACATACTTCTGACTACATGAAAGGGAATTGCAGTACCAGGAGGAACATCAGAGATGTGCCAATGTAAATGTTGCTCAGACTAACAAGTACGGTAATTGCCATTCCTAATTGCTATCCACATAAAAGAGCTTGTCAAGGGCATCTGTTCTTGTTATTCACCATTGGAGAAATGTACCTGGAATTTCACAGAACCTGCAATACACAGGGTTCCATCATCTCCAGCAGCTGTCCTTCCAAGCACTTTACACAGTCTTAGCCCAGGTGACTCAGTGTGATTTTAGACAAAGGCTTCTTCATTCTGCTTCTGGCAGCATAAAGCATTTTAAAGATGATATCAATAATACTGTTTTGATAGAGGCTATAACAATTGTTCTTATGTGAATCTGTTCAACTATTTTAAATCTCCTTAATCCTATGAGTGGGCAAATGTGAAATCAGAGAATTTTACAAACCCAGCTTCTTTTTTTTCAGTCATGCACATATATCAGTCCTGGATTTCATATTTCTGTACATAAGACTATTCCCTGTATGGTGATATTTTTTGCTCACCAAGATGGGAAAACAAGGACACTGCAATATTAACAACAAGGCAGCCCATTTTCCCTTTGAAGAAAAGTTCTTCTTTAAAAATAAGCTTTATGAAAGACGTAAATAATTGTGTGTTCTTAGAAATTACGGATATTTCTTAATATGCCAACAAGGCATTATTCCAATAACCTTCAACAAGCCTGAAAGGCTCTCACATGAGCAAGGAAGGGATACGTGGGGTTCATTTCAAAGTCTATGTAATTACACAGACTTACAGGAACTGCAAAAATGGTGTGGAAACTGCACTGTGTGACAGCAATTCCACTTCCATATTTGCCTGGCTTGTAACTGGAACAAAGATACTTTAGGTGAAGCTCAGTCCCACTACTGCAATCAAAAAAATTCTGATCTCACAGGGACACCAGGGGAAAAAATTCTTGGGAAGACTAAAAATGGGGGAGAGAGTTTTTCTAATAGGTTAACTTCCAAAAAATAAATAGCTAAGGTTGATAACATTTGTTAGCAGTGCTGGTTAAGTGATTGAATCCAGCAATTTTTTACCAAATCTGTCTCACTTTACCCTAGGAAACCTCAGAACTACAGAAACCTTCAAAGCCAAGAACAAAAACTAAAAACCATTGCTGTCCTCCCTAAGAGCTGTTACAGTGCTGGTGAAGACACACAATCTCACACTGCCCCTGCAGACATCCTGGGTGAAGGCACAGTTTAGTTGAGCTGAGTTTTATGTGGACACTTAAATAAGCATAAAATTTTCCATTGTTTTCTTCCCATTCTTCTCACAGGCCACAGATGCTGCCTGTCCACCACTGCCATTTCACAGACTCCAGATGTTAATGCCACATCTCCATTGTCTCTCCTCTGCTACCCCTTCATCCAGGTGCCCCTTTACTTTTGTAGATGCTTATTCCACTCTACCTTCTTATTTTCTAATTTCCTACTGGGCAATCACAGCTGGAGCTGTCTTGTCATTTTCTCCCTGGAAGAAGAAGGAGATGGGAAGCACATGGGAACACATGGGAATGGCAGCACATGGGAACATCACAGCTTTCCCTTCACTAATAACACCTCACCAGCTCAAGTAAGCAAGCAGAGGCAATTTGCAAGCTCGTCTATAAGGCCTATGGGTGCTGCTGAACGACCTCTCTTTGTAGCACTTCTTCCTCCTGGAAATGCAGCCATGGAGCAGTTCACTTTTTCAAAGTGTAAATCAGGCTCCTATCTTGGATGCAACTGGTAGAGTTGGAGCATGGTCGGTTTAAATCAGCTCATAAAGTGAAAACTACATAACGAATGAGGACAGAAAATTGGCTTGGCAAAACTCCACTGCAATGATTTGTTTTCCAAAGTGCAGCTGATTTACAGATTTGAGGCCTTCATTGGTGCTCTCTAGGTTTAAAGCAAGATATTTCAACAAAAATTATAGCTGAAGAGCCATTCTGCTAATCCAGGAAATGTTGTGAGGGTGACAGTAAACGCTCGAGGTATGTGCGAGAGGGGTATATCCCAGCTGGTACTGTTACATGTCTGCACAAAGCAGCCAAGCGAGCAGAATTCCTGAATTTATTGGCTTTCCAGGCTCCTGCCCTGCCCATGGCCGCAGAGTCACCCTGCTACCCCAATGGGCCAGGCACGGATTTAGCCAGATTCCTGCAAATTCTCACTGAAATTCCACCCTGTGGCTGGAACAGGCACATGGAGACATTGCTGGTTCTGTGCAGCTCCCAGCTACCCAGCCCCAAAATCACTCCTTTCCACGGGGGCAGGGTGATTCCTTGGAGAGCAGAGGAAAGCCTTCATGGGCTGAACCACACGTAGCAGCCCTTGGACAAAATAAATGCTGAACAAGGCACCTCCTTGAGCCTGCTGCAATTTCTCTTCATAAAGGGAGAACAAGATCTCCATGTGCTAGCTCCAATCCGCTTTCCACCCCCAGCATTTAATTTCCATCAAATTCCTGAGCAAGGAACTTAAAGTTCATGGAGAGACTGACCTGCTACATGCTTTGTCAGTTGTAAGGTAAGTCTCATTCCTTAATAAACTGGAAAGTGACTCTGTTTTGATGACAGAGGAACTGGTAGCTGCCATGAAGTGGAATGCCTGGCTGCAGTCCTGCCAGCTGTGGGAAGGTACCCACAGGCATTTAGGAGCTCTCCAGGATGGTTATCTTCTTTTTTTTCTTTCTGCAGCATGCAATCAGATGATGGACATTTAAGATACTTAAGACAAAACAAAGTGGCCATCAGAGATAATATAAGCAGTAGAACCCTATAAATGTCAGTGTCCTGAGTATAAGGATCTTTACCCACCGTTTCAATTTAAAAAGCAAAACAAGAGCACAAGGGAAACCCAACAGGATGGACTGTGCCCTCCCTTCAACTCCTATACTGCAATTAAGTCCTTTGGCTTAAGGATGTGACTAAGGAGGTTGATCTGCCTTTTAGACGATGTGATACTGGCTAGGAAAGCCATGGGGATGTTTACTAGCAGCTTCCTCACAGATTAAAGAGTTCATTAAACTTTCAAGCTTTTAAAGTTAGGGTGGCAGACTCAAATCATTGTTCCATGTATGATGTGAAGAATGGAAGGACAGAGCCCTTCCACTGCGGGGAGGAAAGATGACTTTGTTTCTAGCATATCTGAAGTCTAGAAGCTATGAAACAACAGATATTTCAAATTATTCACTCACCTGGGTCTAGGGAAAGAGAAGCTTAAAAGTTCTGCCACAATAGTCTCATGATCAGAAATACTGGCAGTTATCAAACCATCATCAGGAAGCTGGGAAAGGCTTGAAGGAGAGCTTTTACAGGCCAGAAATCGGAAGGAGATGCACTCAAATTACCCAGAAATGACTTGGCTGCAAGAGGGGCTAGCCAGAAATGTAAATTCAGAGTTGAAGGCACAAGATTTTCAAAGGGGCATCACAGTGCCTTGCCCAGCACCACTTGGACCTTTGTGACACGTACATTTTGGTGGTGTAACACCAGCAGGATTTCCCCACTGAATGGACAGAAGGCAGTAACCGGGAAACATGGCCCTTGCTAGTCCAGCTGGGCAAACAGTGCTGGACCTGCACCCTCCCCAACACACAGCACCTGCCCAGCAAGGCATTCAGAGACTTTTTTTTTCACGTTTTTTGGTTTGGGTTGGGTTTTTTTGGTGGAAAAAAAAGAAAATGCTTCAAATTTTCAGGATTTTTTCTTGTTCTGTTTTTTGGCCTTGGCTTCTTTCATGCTACAAGTTCTTCCTCTTTTTGCCACGTCCATGACTTTCTTTTCCTCACAAACAGAAGTGGAAAAATGTTGGAGGAATAACGGAAAATTCTCCAAGAATTCTCTTTTCTGAAGATAAATTCTGAATTTTTTTCTTCTTTTATTTTCATTTACAGATTTTCAAGCTGACTGTTTTCTCTATCAAGCCTTGGAAAAACTTGATAGCTCCTGGGGGCATGTGAAACCAAACTGACCACCCTGAGTCTTAAAATCCTCAGAAGGACAGCATGCAGCAATGCAAAGCATGAGACAATTACTTCTTGCATTTGCACATCATTATCTACTTGAAACTGCAGCTGAAGGAAAGAGGGGGAAAACCACAGGGATGACTTCATGTGGCTACCTGTGAAAATTTGCAGTTGCCTTAATGTGGATAATATTATTTTTCTGTCAATGCTTACAGGGCAGTGTGAGGGGGCAGACATTCACACAGAGTAGCAAGTTGGTGGCATGAGCAGAAGTTTGGGTGGCTGGGGGTTTTTTTCTGCAAGTGCTTGACTTTTTTTTTTTCCCCAATAGACCTGGGCAAAGTTTTGTGTAATTTTCCAGTGACCTTGATTATGCAATTGGGTATGGCTGCTGCCCTAGACGACATCAAAGATGCCACTCTCATCAGGTGGCAGGCAGCCCCAGCCAGGCGAGGGACACCGCGAAGGCAGCCGGCAGTGCCAGGGGCAGATGGCTCTCCAGCTTGCCTTGTTCAATGAACTTCTCCTGGGGAAGCTCTTATTGCTCCCACTCTGGTTTTTTGAAGGGGGGAAGTTACAGAGCTGGCAGTCATAAAACACACAGAGGCATCATCAGGTAGCTGATGATATACTGCAAATCAACTGGATTATTTATTACCCCTTTCAAACAAAGAGAGGAAGGTCCTAATCCAGAAACAGCACGTGCTTCACTCCAACCAGGAACTCAAACCCCACTGAAGTCAGAGGGTTAAATTCAGCCTCCTTTGAAGTCAGCAAGGGCAACCCTTCCTCTCGACAGGGCCAGCTCTTCCCCTCAGCACTAAGCGCTTTGATGAATCCGCACTGTAACACCCAAACGAGGTGCAAAGCATCATCTCTTCCAGGGTCCCTCCCTGATGCCGACACAACCCTTCTGAGCCAGGCTGGAGCCAGGGCTTGGACACGGCCCTTCCACCCTTTCTCCTGTAAACCATCAGGAATATCAGGTGAGAAAGACCCGGCTCCTCTCTGCAAGCCTGGCCATGGGCAAACAGTAAAGAGCGATGACCCTGCAGAGGCAATGGGGTGAGGGAAGCAGAAGTGATGTTGCCCCAAACTTTCTTTGCCATAGGAGTCCCTGATCATGCTTGATGAACCTCCTCACCAACCTCACAGGTACAGAGGAAACCAATTACAGTCTCAAACTGCAAAAATGTGGCTAATATTACCCAGAAACCCTCCCCTCGCTGCCAGATTCTCTTTCAATGTTACCATAATTTTACCCTTCCCCCAAAGACAGATGAAAGCCACCTACACCCAGTGTTTCAGGTGGTTGAATGTTAGTTGTTTTTGTGGTAGGACCTGGAAAACTAAGCTATGAGAGGTTTGTACCTGGCTCTCTTTGAATTCTTCTCTCTTTTTGGTCCCTTTCCCACAATTTCTGTTCCCTGAAAGCCTTGGAGGGAGATCTTAGCAAGCAGGTGGTCTGTCACCCAAGTGCTCTTGACACAAGTGAGACAAAGAAGAATGAAAATTGCCCATTAACCCTTGGGTTTCAGAATTTTCTTGGCATCAAGAATTTTCTGATCAAAGCAAGTTCCTTCCAAAGCATCTCCCTCCCCCCCCCACCGCCCCCCGAAAAAGGGAGAAAATTGAGTGAAAAATAAGAAGGAAGAAAAAGAAAAGATAAGGTCTGGTCAATCAAGCCCCAGGTCTCTTGTCTCCAGTTTGTGATTATGTTTTATGATCTCAGACACAACAGATTGTGAGCCTGCAATGTTTGGAAATAGTAGATGATTAAACCTTCTGGCCAGGTGTAAATGCAACCTTTGTCTTCTGATGACTGTGTGAGAATTACCTTCCTTCTCAAAGTCCCTGGCTGGCCCTGCTCTCTTCACTGTTACAAACACCCCTGCTTGGAGCTACAACCACAATGTGCCTCCACTTTATTTCTCATCTATCCACAGGCACCATCACAACCCATATCACTCCAACTGTCCTGAGACAGAGAGGAAAAAAATGCTGAGCAAGTTACTAAAAATTTGAAAGAGTGTGGCCTGTGAGTTTTTCTACTTCTTCACCCAGGGGGATTTTGTACCAGGTAAATAATAAAAAATGTGTAATGATTGACTAGGCTTTTAAACCTGAGCTGAAGGTAAGTTTGCCTTGCTGTTCCAGTTAAATATTCTCACTAGTCCCCTTCTCTTTCTCCAGTTGATCATGCCACGAAGTCCCATTCAGCCTGATGCATTCTTTATTCTTTAGAAATTTGGGCAACAGTCAAATCTGACCTTTAGAGCCATAAACAAATTAAATTGTTTCACAACCAAATAATATGAAACAATATTGAATAGCTAGGCTTCCGCCGAGTTTCCTCTTAAAGAGAAAGAAGCCCTGAAACAGCACAGATGTGGGAGATAGAGGGAGAGAGATGGAGGACAGGGCGTGCTGATATCCCACACAGCAGTGAGATGGCAAAGCACCAGGGTTTGGCTAGGGACTGACGGGTATTAGCATACTGGAAAATGCTGTGAGAGGCACTTATTAATTATTCCATCTTCTGGGTGCAGAGCACTCCCCGAGAGCCATACCCCAATGCACAGACACCAGCGCCAGCAGCGCCTCGCGCTCAGGCTCTGCTTCAAGGTGAAACCCAAAAGTGGCCAAAGCGGCCTTGGTGCTGCTGGGTCGGGAACCATTTCTGCTCTGCACTGTTTGCCTGAACTTTGGCTGCTTGCAGTCCAGCCTTCCTGCACACACAGCACCCGCTGCCACACGCGGTCCCGCTGACACGGCTGAGGGGCAGGGCTGTGTCACCTGCTGTCCGCTCTGCAGGGACATCCTTGAGAGCAGGGCCATGCCCTTCCCCTTGGCTTGGGTGCAGGAAGCTGACAGCTGCCGAGGTGGCAAGAAGTGAGCCCTCTTTGGAGACGTGCTGTAGGGTTCAGCACCTTTGTGGAGCATCGCTGGAATGCAAAGCATCTGGAGCAGATGTGGAAACGTGATAAGGCTCCTTGCTGTCCTTAAAAACACTATGAAGTGGCCGGGTAGGGATTCCCCTGGCAAAGGGAGATTCCCCAGCTGGCACCAAGCAGACCTCAGTTGCCAGTGAGGCTCTGGGACCACCACAGGCAGCCCACCCTCAGGCCCCTGGGGAGACGTCTGCTGTGGGTGGCACCCAGTTGCCTGCTCACCCTGTCCCCTTCGCGAGGGGACACCCCAGCTGGGGACAGGCCACCCTCTCCTCCTTTGACTGTGCAGCCAGTTATAGTTTATGCGTAAAGGCACCAGAGAGAGAAAGAAGCAGAGCAATGAAAGGTGTTCTGGGCCCACACAAGCTGCACAGCACTGCAGCTATGTTGGGAAGGTGGGACCCACAGGCCCCTCGCTGACACCACGACTGGCAGAGGCCTCCCTGTGCCCCTGGGCACCCACCAGCACAACAGCAGTCCATCCATGGGGCACCACTCAGCATCTACACCAGCACTGGGACCCCCACATTCAATATAAAGAGATCCCAAACCGCAATTAATTCTTTCCCTCCATGATGTCTGCACACACGATACAAACAACAATCTGTTCACTGGAGATGTACAAATGACACTCAGAGCTGCTGCTTTTCCCTGAGGCTGGACACCTAAACTGTCATTACTGTCACTGATATGAAAAGCTTTTAATTACCTACAGGTTTGTGCCATTTACAAAGCAGAGGCGACAGACATGAAACACATTTAGATGCCTTAATTAACTTGAAGAATTAAGAAGCCACGCCTGTAACTGAAATATAGTTTTGCCTTTTGTAAACCATTTGACATAAGAATGATGAGTCTAAGAATTAGATGTAGGAATACATCTAAATATTTATACTACGTTCATTACACGAGTATCTGAGCACATGTTTATGTTGTAACCTCCACTTTTACACCCGTTAATTTTGCTTTGCTGTGTAACACCGGGTTAGCCATTGCTCAGTTCCACGGTGCCCTTCTGCAGGGACTGACTTGAGTGTGGGATGATCCAGGGTAAAGCTCTTTCTCTGGGCAATGCATCTCCCTGCTCTTGGTGCAAGACTTGCTGAGGCTTCAAAACCAGGACAAAGGATTGAACAGACTCAAGGCTGGCAACCCCTGCCTTGCATAGCCCCAACAAACTGAACCTCCTCACATCGTATTTCAAAGTCCTCTGACACAGGGCAAGGAAATGCTGTGGCTGGGATCCAGTAGCTGCTGTCATCAAAACACTGACAGAAACAGAGGTTAAGGGTACTAAATATTTCACTGTTAACAGAGCCAATGTAATGTGCTTTTTTGAAGTCTGGGGAAAGGGGGACTCTGCCAGCAATGATCCCAAAATACACGCAAAGCTGTGAAAATAACTTTGAATAAGGTTTTCTAAGTCTTCTAACTAGACGAAATAAATGTGCATTTTGATCTAATATATTTTAATTTAAAATATTAACCAGAGAAGAAAACTAATTCTGGGGAACAAAGTCAACATGCATGATTTTGGAAAGTTCAAAACAGAACTAAAATACCTTTGCTAATAAATTGTTATCCAGAATAATCCATCTAATTCTACAGTTATTATAGTAAAAAGAAATGTTAGAAATTATACACTCTCACATACACATGAATTTGCCTTTTTTTTTTGCCCATTGAACAGAATTGCAAGTGCTGCAGGCAGAATTTTTGACCAAAGGGCCTTTTGGAGTTTTTGTATTAGCAAGCTAAATGGTTGGACAGGGTATTTCTAATTTCTTCTACTGGACACCATGACACTTGCCCCTTGCCACATCCCAGAAGATCTCTTGCAGTCAGCATCTTCAAGGAGGTGGTCCCAGCAGAGGCTTTTCCCCAACATCTTCGATTCTACATTTCCAGCCCATCTCTTCTACCCCTCCAGGCAGCAGACACGGTGCCATCACAGTCTCAATGACTGACAGCCCTTGAAATGAAGCTCTGTCATTTAGCATTGTCGCTTTGTTTCTACTAAGCTGTTTGTCATTTCCGTGACTGCCCTTCTTTCCCCTCCACACACACGTAATTTCACCAGTCAGTGCCCTAAGCCTGGCACTGGGTAATAGCAGTTCCCTTGCCATCCTCCTTGAAAAATGAGCTTTGCTTTGCAAGGGACAATTCTGTTTTTCCAAGGGTGAAGAGGAGGAATGCCATCCTGCTCTCTGCAGCCACATCCCCCGGGGAGTGGGTGGGAGATGTTGGCCACTGCTGGGAGCGGAGCCTGGGCCATCCAGCTTAGATGGGACAGGGACTTGCCCCCTTGACACGTGCTGGCAGGTGGCTGCTGGGGAGCCCAGGCTCCTTGCTCAGGGCGTTCACATTGCAGGGACATCTCTCACCTCCATCTCCATATCTCACAGCTATTTTGATTACTGGGATTCAGCCCCAGACTGTTTCATCCTATTCCTGTTTCATCCACCTGCTATTATCTCCTGCTGTTCTTGAGAAATTACTGCCAAATTATGCTGGTCTCCGTTTTTTCCTCCCCATCATTAATTTCTTTTCTAGGGTGGAGAGCTTCCCAGATCACCCTCCACCCACTTACACACATGCATGCACACACACACACTTTATAGAAAGTGTTTACTTATGCGGGGGCAATAGTTTAAAAGGTAAATGAAATAGAGGACGCAGCCTGGATTGGCTTAGCAACACAAACAGTGCCAGCAGGTAAAGGGCCCAGGCCTGTTCTTTCCCACCTCAGAATTGTTTTAAAATGACACCCCTTCATAATTAATTGTACAGCACCTGATTAGTCACTATTGACAGACCTAGAGCCAATTGACTCTTTTTTCTTCTTCTTCTTTTTTATTTTTTTTTCATCTGGCTGGGGAGAAAATATGAGGTGCCTGTAGCCACACACACAATATACCTCCTGGTGATTATATCAGGCAGCTGAGCAATTAGAGCTGGTAGGATCAGCTCAGGAGCTGGAGGCTACAGTAGCAGGATCACAGCCCAACCTTAGCCTTTAATATGAAAATGAAGAAGGGAAGCAACAATCCAATAAACCCTAGAAGTCAAATAAAGCCAACTGGGAGTTCGTTTGTTGATAAGCTGAAGGAAGAAATGGGGCTGATAAAGCCAGGCGCTTCTGCTGCTCTGGTCTCTCTCCTGCATGAGGAGGATTAAACTAGTCAGGAGGCAACACCTAAGTGAGAAGGTAATCCCAGTGCAGAAAAAATGAGTGTAGTTCATCAGCAATGGATTTGGGTCAGAGGGGGTGGGTTTGTACCCCTTTCCACTTCCAGGCATCTGTGAGCGCTTTGCAAAGCAAATGAGTTTGCTCTGGGACAGGGCAAGGACACGTCACGCCAGGGGAAGGTACAGGCAGCATTTGCTCACCTTGATCTAAAACACCATTATCTTGCTGGAAGCTTTGAAAGAACAAAGTCAGTCTCCACTTCCAGGAATGCAGTGGAGGTCCTCCATCTCCAGGTCTCCGGCAGCCTGCTTCCAGAGATGCTGCTTCCATGCACCTCAGCCAGCCTGGTATCAGCTCAGCTCAGCCTTTGTACAACCCAGTAAAGCCAAGTCCTGCCCCTGTGCAAACACTTTACTCCCAGAGAAGAGGGTCCCTACAAGACCTTAGCTAACTTCAGAGTACTTCTGAGTGAGGTATTAAGCCAATATCAGTGCCTACACAGGCGCTTGCTCCAGTGTGAGTTAATCAGTTTAAACCCATACCTTTGGGTAAATACTTGTGTGCAGGCAGACAATGACTTGGGATTTGACCAAAGCTCAGTGAATACAATGTGAATGAATGTGTGCTCTGAATAAATAAATAATTAAAGACACACCTAATTAAGGCTCCTCTGTGGCCATTCTTCTTGCAGATGAGGCACTGTACGCAGAAAACCTCTGGGTCAGCTCTAAAGCAGATTACATGAATTTATTGAAGGATCTCCTGTTCTGGAAGCTGATGAGCTCATCAGGAATATTTTGCTCTGAGAAAACTCTCCTGCATGGAAAGGCCTCCACAAAGCCTGTATTTAAACTTCTTAGACACAGGCGGCTTTACATCCTAGGTGTAGTGACTTCCAAACTTAGACCCCAAAGCACAGGAGACTGCAGAGCTGAAATTCCACAGCTGACTGACAAAAACCACTTGACTCCAGGAGGAGTTCAAGCCACCTTAGGTCCAAGGTGACAACCCCTGCTAAAGATGCCTAGCCATAGACTGGGTTAGTGGCACGGTCCAAATGTACTCAGAGTTACTTCTCAGTTTAAATCAGTATAGAAAGCAGTAAAAGGTTAGTAGAAAATGCTGCCGTTAAATTAGAACCAAATCAAGCTGTTTATAGTTCCAGTTTAGGTCCAGTTCTCTTTGGAAGAATGTAAATACTGTACTAGTTAATGTTTTTAGACCCCATAGATGAACTCTAGTATCAGGAATATATCACAGAATTGCAGATTCAAGTAGTTTGGAAAAGACTTCTGAGATCATCGAGTCTAACCTTTGACTAAACACCATCTTGTCAACTAGACCATGGCACTGAGTGTCACATCCAGTCATTTCTTGAACACCTCTAGGGACGGTGAGTTCACCACCTCCCTAGGCAGCCCATTTCAATGCTTAACAACCCTTTCTGTGAAGAAATTCCTCCTCATGTCCAGCTTGAACCTCCCCAGGTGCAGCTTGAGGCCATGTCCTCTTGTCCTGTCACTTGTTGCCTGGGAGAAGGGATTGACGCCCAACTGGCAATGCCCTCCTTTCAGGGAGTTGTAGAGAGGGATAAGGTCACCCCTGAGCCTTCTTTTCTCAAGGCCAAACAACCTCAGCTTCTTCAGCTGCTTCTCATGGGACTTACCCTCTAGACCCTTCCCCAGCTCTGTTGCCTTTCCCTGGACATGCTCCAGCACCTCAATGTCCTTCCTGAATTGAGGGGTCCTGACCTGGACACAGCACTCAAGATGTGGCCTCACCTGTGCTGAGTACAAGGGGACAATCCCTGCCCTGGCCCTGCTGGCCACACTGCTGCTGATACAGGCCAGGGTGCCATTGGTTTCTTGGCCACCTGGGCGCATGCTGGCTCATGTTCAGCTGGCTGCTGACCAACACCCCCAGGTCCTTTTCCAACACTTTTCAGCCACTGTTGTTGAAAAATTGCACCCACTGTTGAGGGAGAGAGGAGAAGGGGCTGATGCTGGGGCAGAGGGTGAACATGATATCTGCAGGCACAGCGGTGCTTGATGCTGCCTGAATGGTGATTCCAGTTACAAATGTCTCAGGCAATGCTAGGAGGGGAGGATCTGAAAACCAGTGTCAGAGGAGGAAGCAACCAAGAGATAAGGTCCTCCAGGAGTGACGCCTGTTGTTCCAGATCACACTGGGTGCAGATGGAAGAAGGGCATTAGGAAAGCACTAAGGGTGGGAATGCTGGGCCCAATGACTCAGAACACCGGAATGGGAAACTCTGGTCCCATTGCTCCCCTCTACATCCAGCTTGCTGAATGGACTTCCCATGAGCTCATTTGCCTCTACTCTATGGTATCTACTTAGATAATAGGCATCCTAGAGGTCATGATGTTGCCCTTTTATGTGTGTGTAACAGCAAGACCAACAGATCCTCAGATCCCAAGGTACTGCAGCAACATGAATGATCCTAACAAGGGGAGGAATAAGAGACTGTGGAGTCTTGGTTCCCCGGAACACCAGCAGCTGAAATCCATTATGGACAACATTGCAATAAATGCTGATCATTTTTTGTTAGTGGGGGACAAGTGTTCGGGGGTGGGAGGGCAATGCATTCAGGCTAAGTGCTTCAGGCCAGACACCAAGGAAATGCTGTCAAATGTGGTTTCAAAACTATATGTGGAAGTCTCACTCTGATCATTAGGGAGGACCTTCCAGTGAGTCTGTACTTCCTAATGTTATTTATCCCTGACATTATCATGCTTGATCTGCTGTACTTGTCCAGCTTTTCAGTTTGGAGGAACATGAGGAGGAAAGAAGAGAGGTGTCACATCAGAGTGGCTTTTGCTCCACAGGTTTGAAGCTATAAATATGTAAGAGAGATGTATCTGTACCCATATGAGCAGATATAGGTTAGCCATAGCGCTATCTATGGGATACTCTGTGTGTAACAGCTCATAGACTTGCATTATTGTTCTTTCTCATTAGTAGTGGTTAGGAATGATCATTTCTATTCTGCAGGTTATTTTACCATTACAAAATTTTGTGTCATTTTGACCAAAGTATTAACCTGAATTGCTACCTTATTTTAAATTACAAAATGGATATTCAGGAGAGCTTTGCTGGAATGATTCCAGGAGACTTCACTTTGCCAATGATGGTGAATCATTAGTCGAATCAGCTGCTTAGAGCAAAATGATGAAATAACAGATTTTAATTTCATCCTTTACGTGAAATGCAGAAGACTTGGTGACTTGTTTCGATACATTTGGTCCCATCAGAACTGGAATTCTTTTTGCATGAAATGTGTAGGAATTTGAAAAGGAATAACTGTTCCTCTCAGGCTTCAATATATCCTGCAGTTATAGCAAGCATCACTGTTCCTAGTTTGCATATTTTTTATTCTCTTTGTACTTTGCCTGTGAGCATTAGTCAAGAGACAGGGCCCAGAAGAAGATCATTTAAAAGACTCAGTAATCCATGAATAAACTATTTCTGTCTAGGAGATACAATAAATTTTGCCACAGTTGTCCAGCTCAGGATGCTTCACAGTACTCCCACAGCACATTGTTATTCCAGAGGGCCATTAATTCCTGCCAGCTTTTGCTTGTTTGTCAGTAGACATTTGACTGTTTGTTCAAACTGTGGAATGATACTCTGAAGATACCTACACACAGGCAGCATTTGCTCTTTACTATTTGCAGTGTCATCTTCTATTGTCTTCATGCAGTTGAGTAAAGCTAAAAGGACTGCACCATGGTACTGGGGCAACGTGCCACAAATTGCCTCTGATAAGACTTTTATCAGATAAGCAGCATGTTGATCTAAGAACCTGTCACAAAGAGAAAATTTGCTAGATAGCTTATTTCCAGGGAAAACTTGATCTGTTTGAAGCTTTCCTTCCAGCAGCAGTCAAGACCCAGTGTTTAAAGAAAAAAATATTGTAAAACCAAACCCATAATGCACCTGAAGAATTGTTCATTCTCGTTACAGGAAAGATCTCTGCCTCTGCCCCTACTGCTTTTGTAGGATGAGAAGGGTGTAATGGGGTCTCACCAAGCAGCGGGGGAGACAGCACTAGTGGACTATGGCTCTTGGTCTGGTGTCAACACCTCCAAAACCACCAAAAAAGTGGAGAATGTGCAGGAAAATACAGATCAGAGGCAGCATCTCTCAGTCATTGCTCAGCTATTTAAAAGAAGGCTGAGCTGGCTTGCTGGCAGTACAAATTCATTCAGAAGGAAATTGTGTCACATAGCAAACCCCACTTATTTTTGGTTGGGAAAGACACAATGTAAAGAAGCGGAATTTGAAGCCAGATTGAAAAAAAAAAAAAAAAAACAAAAACCCAAACTGATGTGAGAACTTACAACTGCATTCTTCCCAGTGAAGCATGAGCAGAATGCCAGCAAACTGCTGGGCTCACTGGGGGGACAACATGCAGGGAGGAACTGTGTGGCTGATGTTATGTGGGACCCACAGAGCTGTGCTCTGGCACCTTCAAACCTTCACAAATAACATAGGAAGGACTAAAACCACTAATACTTGTGTTTAGCTGCTGATGTCAGTAGCCACCTGTTACACAATTTTTCCTGATTTTCATCTTTCACAATCATTTCTATTCCTGTAGGAAAATGTTTGGAATCTCAAAAGCATCTTTATCCACTTACTTCAGTACACATATAATTTTTCACAATGGAGACCACCCCCATCCACTTGCTAATGCCTTAACTTTCCCAGATTGTTTCATTCCCAGATGCTAAACACTAATCACCAAGCAGGAAGGTGTGTGCGACCACCAGAACTAGCTCTTTCACATCCCACATTATGTCATGACAAATGACTTGCTGTTAATGAATTTCATCGGGACTAGCAGGGTGGGGGATGCAGGTGTGGTTTTCAGAAATCCCAGTGGCAGCTGTTTGAGGTGCAGCAGCCACAGAGACATCAGCAGGAGTGCGTGCAATGGTCAGACCTGAGAAGCGACTGTCCAAAACACGGAGACATGAAGACATGCAAGAGACAGAGGGGCCTGAGATCAGCTTAGGCTGATATTGCTTGAACAAATTCAGGCTGTACAAAAGACTTGCTGATTTAGGGTACATTTTCCGCCTTTTCTGATGTCATTTTTTAATGCCTCTGCATCCATAACGTGCCTTATCCTTTGATTTTCCGCAGTTCTCTCAGCCCATAGTTGCCCTTCCCGCCCTGGCCTATTATTTCTCTCTCCGCTGCTAACAAACTAAACCTCAAGCAGAGGCAGCGCTGGTGGGATCATTGCAAATCAGCCCTCCACAGAGTCATTTCGATGCTGGCCCTGCGTTTCCTGAGGGTGGGGTGTGGCCACATCCCGGTGCTTTCAGTAGCACCATCGATGACACCAGCTCGCCTGGCTGGATGTCCTGCAGCTCGTCAGCCCAAGGGGCAGTGGCAGCAGCTTCCTGCTGCGTTTGCACAGAGCTGCTTATTTCTTCAGCCCCTTCACCCTCCCTCGCCAAGAATCCTCTCTAGCCAGACTTCCCATATTATGACTAAGGCAGAAGGCCACAGGTTTAGTCAGTTTGTGTACAGTTTGCAATTATTCAGCTGTTTTAATGAGAAGAAAGACCTTGAGGCCCGTGATGTCAGAGATAAGAAAGTGTGGAAAGCAGCAGATGTGTGACCTTGCCGCTCTCCTATTGCTTTCTCCTTTGTTGTGTGTGCTGCAGCTCTTCAAGGTTTTAATACCAGGAAGGGGTGAGGGGAAGGCAAGATGCAGGTTTCACAGTAACTCAAACTCCTGGTTCATGGAGCAACCCCCTGGCTTTTAATACAAAGCACTAGTGATAGCCAAAACCCAGCAGCTGCTTGAGAGCTGGGGTCTTGTAGGCTGCAGCCTTTTCCAGCACCTGCATATTTATTCTCCTTGGTAAGCTGAGACAGAAGTTCTTAGTATCCAGTATTTTCCTGGACAGAGAAGTTTTCCAAAAGAGAAATATCAGTTAATGGGCACTGGGAGTCTTTTTCATACAGAGCACCATCTCCAAACACGTGACCAGGGCTGAGCGAAACATTTCAGTTTGACGTGCGTTTGTGCCCTTTGGCCTAGCAGGGAGCTGCACTGCGAGAGCTGGAGCCAGCAGACAGGCAGGGGTGCCTAAACCAAACCTCAACGGCCCCAGAGGCACCTGAGTACAAAGGTTGGGTGCTGAACTTCTCTGCCCAGGTGCCTTCAGACATCTGGGATGTAGCTGGCTTCTTTAAACATGGCCAAGTGGAGTGGCAAAACGCCTAAACACTACTAGTGTCTGTGCCAGGGTGTCCTCCCAGCTTTCTTGCCAGCAGCATCTTCTCTTGTGAGCACTGTCTGGGAGCAGGGTTGGTGCTGAGCCTTCAAGTAAACCAGGAAAACACAGCTTTGATGCAAAACTAGTTGAATAATGCAGTCCAAGGAGCAGCTGTTGGTGGTTTGTTGTCAAAAAGGGGAGAGACAAGAGGGGTGGGTACAGGGGGCTTGTACCCAGCTCTGCCTGGCATCATTTATCAGAGCACAAGGGAACACAGACCGTGATGGTAAACCTGGCAGAGAGGATCAGAATTTAAAGTCTTAAAAAAGAGGAAAAGGCGGGAAAGAGACATTGTTTTGACAATTTAGAGAAAGCGTGTGACAAAACTCAGCAGAGCAGAGTGCAAGGAACTTCAATCAGGCAGAAATAACCAAGCGGAAATGGCTGGTTAAGAAGCAATTCTGTAGAAAATACTCTAAATCACACAATTACCAAAACCAAAAACCAAAACCAATAAAGCAAATGTCATGTTGGAAGGAACAACAAGCAGTATTGCCTGTACAAAGAAATGGCCCTTTTGTTCAGGGCAGATGTGGTATGCTACCACTCTTATTGGGTGGCCAGTTTTGCGCAATGCATTTCAGAAAAGATGCTGGCCTTTTGGAGAGAATCCAGAAACAGCAGAGGTCTGGGAAACGTGGCCTGCAGGGGAGAGCTGAAAGAACTGGATGGCTTAGGTCGAAAAGAAACAGCTGAGGGGGATGAAGTAATAATCCTCAGCTACATAAAACAGCTCATAGATGAAGAGGGGAGAAGTCTGCTCCCCTATTCTTAGTTAACAAGGAGAAAAACCTTTCTAATGGTAAGGGAGACCCTTAGGAATTATGTAAGAACAACTTTCACAACACAGTGCATGTATAGCTGGTCTCTTCTTGTGCAGAGAGATGCTTTTGGAGACCCCTTCCAATCCTTCCATCCATTTCTGTGCTCCAGGCATTGGATCCCTCAGCTGCAGACAGGCAGTCATCCATATTTACCCAGCAGCAAATAAACATCCTTACCACCAGCCTTGAGGCACGGCTCCCTTTGAAATCATTCCACTTTGCACAGAAGGACGATGGAGCCATTTGTCTGGAGTCGGAGATCGCGCTTGCCTGGACCAGTCCGTGCAGGTGTGGTCAGAGTGGTGTGGATTGGAAGAGGTTGTCACAGCTGAGGGTCCCCGACTGACCAGCCAGGGGTCTTCCCCTGGGGCGTCAATAGGAAAGATAGGCCTATTTGAAGGGTATTTAGAGCATCTGTGCTACCCCCGAAAATACTTCCTGAGGGGATTTCTCTCCCTTCTTTGACTATAGAGGTAGCTAGGATGATCAGGAGGCCAGATAAGCAAACTTGGTGCATTGGCTTATATGATCTCTCTTTTCCCCAAAATGCCCTGCTTGTAAAAAGTGGCATTTTTGCATGCATTTCACAGGACACTTAATTACATTGTCTCCATTTCTCTAAGTAAGGTCTAGACTCTTGAACTGTGAGGGGGAAACTAGATATTAAAAAATATTAGCTGGACATGATATTTATTTTTCAAATTAAAAACCCACAGCAGAGTCCTCTATTGATTGCAGCTGGAAGTCACCATGGCAGGCCATTGCCACTTGCAAATACTTTGCCTGACACGTCAGGGGACAACAGCTCCAAGCAAGCTGTGCCAGACACAGCACTGGGACAAACAGTGCCTGCTCCCAGAGCTCACCCTGTGCCTGTGGGGGGGCCAACACCTCGCCCTGAGCCATGGCACTGCCAAAAGGATGAAGCAGAAGAAAAGGAGCAACCCTAAGGCTATGATATTGGGAGCTGTGCCTGTGCCCATTATTACTTGGCTGCTACATTCATCAGGCCAACTTTTTGGGACACTGTGCTGTGTTCAAATCACCTGCAGACACACTGTGGCCAGAAAATACCCCTATTCCAGCCATACAGTGGATTTCTTCCACTGAACTCCCATAGCTTTCCCAGCAACCCCTCCTTTTACACCTTTAAACATGCATTAGAGGCCGTGTGGGGTGCACAGCAGGGCGCAGGATGGGCTGGGGGCAGCCCCACGGCCGCTGTGCCTCGCCGCACAGAGCAGGTACAGCCACCAGGGCGCTCCCCTCTCACAGCCCCCCAGCGCCCCATTGTAATCCTTATCGGGCTGATGCACATTTTTCGCTCAAGGTGGCAAAACGCCCAGGACTGCCAGGCTGCCAAGCTTTCCGCTAAAAATACCGCTCAGACACATTTCAGACTGCGCTCATTAAAGAAAAGAAAGAGCGAGCGTATTCTGGTTGCGGTGGAAATGACGTGGAATGAGGCCGGGGAAGAGAGAAAGGGAAAGGGGCACAGGGAGAATGAGGTGGCACGAAGGCTGGAGTGTTGCCCATGGCAAGTTAAAGCCAGGCTGAGCCTGAGGGACGTATTGGTTGTCCCTGGGGGTGCTGAGTGACGTTACCGGTGTTCCATCCCCCTGTAGAAAATGTTTGTCCTTGTCGTGCTTCCTACATGTGGTGCCACCAGCAGGGCAGGAAAAGAGGGAGCACCCACTGGGATGTCCCCCAGCAGTGCTGAGAACAGGCAGGGACCTGGCATAAGGGAGAGAGGGACCACGGTGAGGGCACGAGGGAGCCCAAGAGACCAAAGGGAGCCTACACATTCAGGATGAAGGCGGTCTGGTGTGGAAAAGGAGGGAAGGGGAAGAAAAAAGTTGGGAGAGCAGTGAGTACAGAGCTTGGGAGAGGACTAAAAGCAAAGGGTAGGTGATGCTGGGTGGGTGGCAGGAGAAAGGGAGAGGAAAAGATAAAGAAGAAAAAGAGTTAAAAAAGAACAAGGGATGGTAATTTCTTCTTAGCATGAAGATCCTCTGGCCTCGTTCTCTGTCCAGCGGGATGCCATTAAATTGAATATCCTAGAGAAGATCCATATTTTGGGAGCCCTGAACAGTGACAAGTGGTTCATTGACTTTCCTGGCCTTCAACAAAGCTAACTTTTATTAAATATAGCTGATTATGTTTTATCAATATTGCAAATGGAAGGAGCAATTGGGGGCAGGGGGGAGCAGTTAGGAAGGGGTTTAGGTTTTTGAGTGTCAGGACTGACTAATACATTTTGCTTTTCTTCTTATTTTTAACATTTGCCTCTGTGTTTAAACTGCATGAGAACTGACAAACCTTCACTAACACAGCCTGTACTTCTCTCTGACCTTGCAGATAACCATGAACCAAAACGTGCAGCTCCCTAATTGCTGTTCCTGGTGGCGCTTTACAAGCTTGTGCTAAATTTAACGAGGAGGAGGATCTGACTGAAAAATTTTCCAAATGTTTCTTTCCTGTGGCTCGGGGAAGGATTGGAGATGCAAGAGGATTGGAATCACTGTGTGCCTCCTGTGGCAGGGAACAAAAGTGCAAGAGATAAAGAAATATCCAGAGGACCCAGCTTTACTGTATGGATTTAATCCAACCAGAGACTGGAGCCTGCATGCACTTATATTGGCATTTATACGCCCATATGGCCACAGCAAACATAATCCCAGGTTTTTGTGCTGCTGGTCACAGTCCCCATGCTTCAGGTCCTGCCACACACACCCATGAGGTTTGTACGACAGTGGAGGACCCGAGGCACAAGGATCCTCTCTCCTTGGCCAGGGTGCCTCCTGCCCCACCAGCCTGGGGAGACCCTTCATGGTGGCAAGGACATGAGGCAGCAGCTGGGTCCACAAGGAGCACGTGTGGCTCCTGGGAGGCTCAGTGCCAGCCAGGGTGGCATTCCCTGGAGCACAGGCACACACGCGCCCACGCTGGGCCAGCCTCGGTGCCAGGACATGGCACTGACGCACTGTAGCTGCTGAAGGGTATTTTCTTATTAATTTTTTAAGATCTTTTTTCTCTTCCAGTTCTGTCCCTTCTGGCCTGGTGTGTTCCACACTTGCGATATGTCAGAGGAAGCAGATGTTGCCCTGACCACAGAAATGGCCACAGTGTTTAATTTTATTACTCTCTTAAGCAAAAGACTCTGGGCATCTTTCACAAGCTGCACATGCCAGCCTGAGAGCTGCAGAGGACACTGGGCAAAAGCTATCCCTCAGGAGGATCACAGTGTGTCGAAAGAACGACCTGACAACAGGAGACATCAGATCAGCTTGAAGTTACCTGCTTAATGAGTAAGTATTGCAGAAAAAAAAAAAAAGAAAAAGCAAAAAGAAACAAACATCAAAACCCAAACACAAAAAACCCCCAACTTACCAGAAACACACAGAATGACATAAAAGTCATAAAGATCAGAATATTTACTGATCAAGTAAAAAGGGCTATAAAATTCAGTGGGTGATTTGGAGCCCTGGAAAGCCCTTCCTGAGTAGGAACCTGGATTTAATTACTTCTTGTTCCGGCACCCATCTCCCTGTGCCTCCTCTCCCTGCCACTCTCTGTCTTGACTAACAGGACTGCGAGTTTCTCAGGCTGGGGACTGTTTCTCACTTGGATTTTGCATATTCCCAGGGCAGTGAAGTTGTCTGGTTGTTTCCCAGCTCCGAGCAGTGGCAGCAGGAGCAGCAGCAGCAACCAAAGACTTTGTACCTCATCAGAGCCCAGGTTGCTGCGTCTTTTCCAATTGTGTTGTATTGTTTGTCTTTGGAAAAGAGGAGAAACACATGACTTACAAGGGCATGGGGGATTCTCCTGTGTTCCCATTGCATATTTCAGCCAAGCAAAATTAACCTCTTCATGGAAGATGAAGATTTAGCGTGGGTAGAATTAAAGTGATTGTGGTGGATGTGGCAAGGAGGAATAGAGCAGAAATAAATCAATTCACAAACAGAGGAAACAAAAAAACTGCTGCAGATAATACAGTACAAAAAAAAAAAACAAACCATGGGCCAGCTGCAGAGAGCTACCCGAGCTGGAAAAGAAGACAAAAAAACCCTGTGCAGTACATGAAAGAAGAATACCCAAACCAGTTTGAAGGATTAGAAAGCCACATCCTTCTAGGTGCATACAGCCAGATGGTAGTGCCTGGTAAGTACTGCTTACCATGGCAGAGACAGAAATCACTTAATCTTCTCAGGAAATATTTAAGTTTCCTGAGTTTAGGACAGCGTTTTCTAGTGCATATGAGGGACAAACATACCAAGGAAAATGGCTGTGGATGAGCTGCACATGAGAGGGAAGCATTTAATAGTACTTGCTTATGTTGCAAAAGGCCTGTTATTCATTTATTTTTCCTGAAAGAGCATTCAGCCTTAAAATAGTGTAGGAAGCACCGATTAGGGCAAGTGCCCACACTCGTGCAGTGCAAGGAAACAGGCTGTCAGCAGTTAGAGTACCTGCACCAGGTTTTCTCCCAAGGGTTGTTGTGTTAAACCATCCAGCTGAAAACCAAAACTTCTGCCCAAGTGCGCCGGGCATTTTCCCACCTTCCCTTCCTGCCTGAGCATGCCTGGGTGTGTGGTTGCCAGCTGGATGCTGCAGCATGGGGAAAGATATCAGCAGGTGGCCCAGCGATCCCAAGGTGCTGCTGTAAGGCATCAAGTATCCGGCAAAATATCTGAATTAATTGTCAGTGCTTTCAGGAATAAGAAACATGAGGATTCAGATCTAAAAGGCCCCGTAGGTCTTTCCAGTCTCTAGCCATGTGTGGATGTGCTGGGATGAAGTACCTGACAGAGCCTATATGAAGGTCTGGTTTTATTTCTGCTGGAATCCAGGCTGGAGCAATGACTCCAGCCACCTCAGGCGGCCGACAGGGAAACAGCAATATTTGCAGAGTTTGACCGAAATTGCAGCGCAGCTCTTGACATCTGCACATATTCTCTCCTCTCCTTTCCAGTCCTGGCTCCAAACTCGACTGCTGTGGAAAGCTGGAGAAGCTCTAACTCTAGTGCAAGCAGAGGTAGGGAACTTCTGTCCAGAATTAACTGGTTAATAATAATCCTTCCATTTTCCCTAACTGCGGTGTTCCAGGACACTTGAATTAACAATTCACCAAGCGTGTTCGCTTTGAACGACTGCATTGAAATCGGCACAAACTCAAACAGAAGCCCTATAAAAAGCCAAGGCTTTATCGTGTGCTCGGTGGTGGCAGCAAGGAGGCCTGTGGGAAGGAAACAATACCCGTCTGAGCAGAGCGACGGTTTATCTGCCTGCCATCAGAACAGGCCAGTCCTGTTGTTTTTCCGTCCTTTCCCCATGGAAGCCAGCTCCGGTGTACAGTACCAGCCTGAGCAAAAGCCCGCGGCCGGGTCCTTGTGTTTGTAGGGCTTGCTGACATAAGGTGGAGTTGAGGTTATTGTGGTGTGGGACGTTTCCTGCCCTGGCGGCTGATAACCGCAAATCCCAGCAGCCTTACAGGCTCCCTTTGTCTGCCGGCCCAGGACCTGGGCTATGTGCAGCCCGTGCCCGCCCAGCCCGGGGCAGACGCGCGCGCATCCCTGTGCCCAAGGATGCTGTGCCGCACGCTGATGGCTTCCCTGGAGAGCTGGGTATGCTGGAAACCTTTCCACACACCGAGTACGGCTGAACTTTTTACCTCCAGGAGAAAAGGAGGAGGCTGAGGATGGGTCTGCGTGGGGCAGTCCCAGCCATCGAGTGCACATTCTTTCACACCACAAGTAAAAGGATTAAATTGACTGCTAAAACCTGGCGTCATTTATACCAGCTGAGGTGTAAATGAAGACCTTGCCACGAAAACAGCATTAAGCTCACTTTGTGTTGTCCATCACGGTGCCAGTGTGGACGGTGAAGGGTGACACCTCCATGTCAGCATGTGTCCCCTGCCCCAGCAGTCAGTGTGGTCGTGCCACCCGATGCATGTGAAGACATGACTCTGTGTGTGGCTCTCATGAGCAGAAAAGAAGTGCAGGGGATGTGTTTTCGTAAAGAGGTGATACGAGAGTAGGTGTGGACAGTCAGTCAGGAGAGGGATGATGTGTGGGATGCAGCAGTGGGGAGCACAGGCGCTGGAAGGGTTGAGCACCAGCTCCCAGGATGTGGGCAGCACAGGGATGCTGCAGCAGGGAGTGCAGAGAGGGAAGGCCTGCTCTGGGAAAACGATGGAGCAGCAAAGGGGTAATGCCCAACACAGTGCAAAACCAAAGGGTATGGAGCCCCAAAAGAGTTTTCCTGAAGTCAGGGCTCTCTTCCTGCAGCCTACCTGCTACAGGATCACCCCAGGGACCAAATTGTGCCTAATGCCAAATGCACATTGCAGCAGGGAAGTGTAGTTACATCTCTCTAAGTGAATAAAATCCTCCAGGGCTTTTATGTCCCCTGGTCCCAAAGCCTGCTAGCCCAGTGCAGTTCACAGCCATGGGGCCAGTTCTCATACCTCTAAACACAGACTTGCCACAACAAATGTGCTCAATAGTCACAGCTGCTGCAAACATCTGAAACACTCAAATCACAGAATCACCGAATTGTTAGGGTTGGCCACACTCTTGCCAATGCACCTCGGGATACCATTGGCCCTCCTGGGCACACGGCACTGCCAGCTCGTGGTCAGCTTGTCATCCACCGAGACTCCCAGCTCCTTCTCCACAGATCTGCTCTCCAGTAGGTCAGCCCCCAGCCTGTGTTGGTACTTGGGGTTATTCCTCCCCAAGTGCAGGACGTTTACTTTCCCTCATTGAACCTTATTATATTTCTCTCTGCCCAGCTCTCCAGCCTACCAAGGTCTCTCTGAACGTCAGCACAGCCTTCAGATGCATCAGCCACTCCCCCCAGTTCTGTATCATCAGCAAACTTGCTGAGGGTACAGTCTATCCCTTCATCCAGGTAAATAATTATAAACAAGTAATAAACAAGTTGAATAAGACTGGGTCCGGTATTGATCCTTGGGGAACACCACTGACTACAGACCTCCAACTGAATTTGGCTCAGCTGATCACAACCCTCTGCACTCTGATCACAACCCTCTGGGCTCTGCCATTCAGCCTGTTCTTGATCCACCTCACTGTCCATTCATCCAACCCACATTTCCTGAGCTTACCTGCCAGGATGTTCTGGGGGACAGTGTCAAAAGCCTTGCTGAAGTTGAGGTAGACAACATCCACTGCTCTCCCCTCATTCACCCATCCTGCTAGACTATCACATTTGGCATGACCAATCCTCAGATAGATCAAGCATGATTTCCCCTTCGTAATTCCATGCTGCTTACTCCTGATTAACTTCTTTACTTCTACATGCTTGGTGATGACCTCCAGAATGATCTGTTCCATCACCTTTCCAGGGATGGATGTGAGGCTGACCATCTGGTGGTTTCATGGATCCTCCTTCTTGCCCTTTTGAAGATGGGAGTAACATTGGCTTTTCTCTAATCACTGGGCACCTCCCATGATTTTTCAAGGTTGATGGAGAGTAGCTTAGCAACAAAATCCCAGGGGGGTGGTAACTGGCATGAGCCAGACCCCTGCAGATACTGTGCTAACAATTCAGTGGTACAGAGCAGCTACATCCTGGCCTAATTTAATTTATTTATGCGTATATGGCTGATGATATGGAATCCTCTTTCCTCTTTTGATTCTTTGTGTGTGAGAAACAGCCCAGACTGGATGCTCCCTGAGCTGCCCTGTACTGATGCTTTCCATGTCCAGAGCCACCAGCCAAAGCACACAGACCATCACTCCGACTCACGCAGGCTCTGCTGCCCTGACCCCTTATTGTACCAGCCATAAGGGATGGGGTGCTAGAAAGATCAGCTTGGTCTGGTAAACTGCTCTGGTGCAAGGCAGAGGATCAGAGTGCCTCCCATCAGCTGGGCATTGGGACCATGCTCTGGGGGGAACTGGGCTCAGAGCAAGCAGAGAGGCAGCACATACCCTTGAAGAATGGCAACCCCCTGGTTTCGGGATTGGTGCTGACACTTGGCAGGGAGGTGTTAAAAAGCAGCAGTATTTTACCTGGACGCACATGAAGCCTCAGCAGGCTGTGCCCTGTGGCTAAGCTGTGCTGCTGGAACAAATGGCAGTCTCCCTGAGCACCCCAGGGGGCTTACGAGGTGTCCCTGGCGACATCTGTTATCCCAGAATGGAGAATTTCTTCTCTCCACCCCACCTGGTGAGCAGACCTGCTCTGCGTGGAGGATGAGGCTGCACAACAGCACCCATGGAGAGGAAGACAAAGGTATTGCTGGCTCCCTTACCACAGTACTCCAACTGCTCACTGAAAATCTGACTTTGGTGTGGGTTTGTGGATGGCAGAGCAAAGAGTGTGGTGGGAGAAATTAATTAAATCCAGGGCTTGAAGGTCTTGGTGGCTAGACCTTACTTTGCATGAGGTACAATTCACTTCTTGCCTCCACAAGGAGCTCAGCAGCTCCTGTTACTGCTGGTACAGAGCTACAAACTGTAGGATGGTACATTCCTCTCACAGCAAGCCAAACTGGTGTGCCCTCCAGCTGGGAAGCACTGAAGACTTTCACTTTTATACTGTATTTGCTTTACTGCATTCACACCAGCTCGGGAAAAGAGCACTAATACCATCAGCTACCAATATCTGCCTCTAGTAATCAAATATCCTGCTCCCTGTGAAACTCAGGCACCAGGCACCCAACACTGCTACTCCCATGAGGCTGCAAAGCAGGAAGATCCCCCATCTCCTGAGCAAATTCAAGTGAGAAAGTAATCTGAATAACATGTCCTGCTCACCTCAATCTACAGCTGTGACGCCTCACACTCACAAATTACCCAGCCTTGGGCATCAGACCAGATCCCATTTAACACAAATGTTAATTTATCAGGTGTTTCGTCTCTCTTAAATGTTCATTTCACTGTTGTTGGATCAGACAACATCCACATCTTTCATTTGGTTCAGTGTTTCCCCATCCCTTTGAATGCTCAGGGCTTTCATTCCTCTCTTCCACTTTGCCAGCCAAAGAGTTCACCCAATCCAGGCACTGCCATTCTCTCTGAGTGGTGTCTGTACCCCTTGTGGGGACAGATTTCTATGCCCAAGGGTGCTGCTTCACACATGGCAGTGGGTGTGGTGGCAGAGGCTGGAAAAGGCCTTGGGAAAAGGATGTGGCAAACACAGCCAAGGTGGAGCTGCTCTTACATGAGGTCTGTAACACTAATGGCATCGTGAGTCAGACCTTGGAGACTCCTCTTACACCTCTTACCTGTTCCCCGTGCCAGGTCAGAGGCCAAGCTGTGGCATTCCCAAGGCCCTTCCATCAGCCAGAGGGATTCACCGAGTGCTCTGCTTGGAGGAGAGACCCTTTGATCCCCAGCCTGAAGGCAATTTTTTTGGTGTTACCACACCAGTAAGGGAATGCCCTCCCCCCAGCCACATCTGAGCTGGAGCTCCAGCTCTGCAAGAGCCCAACAATCTCCTCTGACCAGCCAGCTGTGCTGGCCTGCACACCAACCACAGAAGGTATAAACCAACCCATAGAACAGAGAGGGGAATAAACAGGCAGAACATGGATGGCTGGGAATGTACAGGCTAGGACTGGAGCAGATCCACTGGCTCTGCGTGGTTTGGCTGAGCTGTGCCAGTAAGAGGGAGCACAGGTTCAATGCTGCTGGAGGGAGAGAGGGGGAAGCCTCAGATTCAATCCCTCTGGAAGGAGTGGAGTGTGGGTACAATAAGCTAGACCCAGGGTGACATCTCAATCAAGGCCAAACACTCCATCCATCTCGCGGTGCTAGTCACTGCCGGCAAATTTTTCTCGCTGTGAATATTCCACCCGGCTCCCGCAACTCACCCGGCTAATGGCATTTCTGTTCCAGTTGTTTAAACTAACAGCAGCACAATTCGCAGCCAGCGGCTTCAGCGCTTTGTGCTCATTTGCTCAATCAACATTCGCCCCCCGGTAAGTGACTCTCAGAGAGAAGTGTCACCGGCAGACAATGGGCTGGCAGTCAACAGCAGCAGCTCTGTGTCTAAATGTTTGCAGACGCTCGGGTAAAATGTCTCAGCCCAAATTTATAAGGACAGTCACCTCCCCGCGGTGCGTGGGGCGGGAGAGGCAGCAGGGAGATGAGAGCGGCTTTGCTGCATCCCTGCCCCTGTGCTGGGAAGGTCGGGGGAAGGCGTCTCCAGGCGGTGAAGCTCGGCGCTCCTGCTGATGCTCGGCCTCCCGCCTTCCCCGAGCCCGGCACCGACAGGGAGCTCTTTCTTCCAAGGACATGACTGCTCTGGAATACTGCTGCACGCATCCACGCTGCCCGGGCTTGACAGCCCCCTGCCACCAGCAGCTCCCTGGCATCGCCCCCAAACCTCAGAACTTCGTGAGAATAATTTGCCTCCCTTTCTGCGGCTCGCTTGAAACATTTATTTTGACAATGAAAGCGATTATTAATTCCACCCATTGATTTATTTTTCCTAAAAGCCCATTGTTACCCCCCTAAATGCGCATGATAACTTGCCATTTGAGATACAAGCAAATGGTTTATAGATTTGTCCACCAGGAAAAGCCATGTCAGTTTATAAACAGGCTGGTTAAGTGGCTCCCTTGTGGCAGTGTCCTTATTTTGCTTTGACAGTAATGCTTGATACTGTTTGAACTGGAGACAAACCATTACTTACGTAAATTGATATGATTTTCTCGTGCAGCTGAGACACCTCCTGGTTTTGATCATGCTGTAGAAGTCCTACGTACCAGCAGGTCATCTAGAAGCTACTGTTAGATGACAGGCTCCTTCTCATCCTTCTAAAAAGGACAAGGTCCTGAATTGTGAACTTCCTGAAACTTTTATCAGAGTCTTTTAAACAAATATCTCTACTTTCATGCCTTAGGAAAAATAAAAAAGGCATTTCTAGAGTTCCTGGCTGCACAGCAAACCTTGACAGACAGGTCTTCCAAAGATTCAAAAGCCAGAAGGAGAAAAATGAAGAGTTTCTTGGATTTTTCTCTCTTTCTTCAGGTTAGCAAGAGTCTCCAGCTCCTTAAGCCAGACCTGATTGCTGCATGTGTGAGTTTCTGGCAGTGCAATCTGCTAGCCTGGTCTCCTGTCAGGTGATGAAGATCCAGGTTTTACACAGCTTGAGAAAGCAGTGTCTGTTTTTTACCACCGGTGTTTTCCACACAGCATATATTAAAATGAGAGTCAAGAGGCTGTGCTGACATCACCCCGTGCACCTTCTGCCTGCTCACAGAGACCTTGCGTACCCCGAGCCCTGTGGCCCTTCAGGGGCCCTCTCTCCAGTCACACCACCAAGCCCCTGCTTTCCAGGGGGTCTTTCCCTAGGGACATCCCAGGGATGTCCCCTCCCGGGACCGACTGGCAGATTGATCCCAGCTCCACGACCCGGAGCGGCGAGCCTTCCAGGGCACCATGCATTTTGGGAAGGTAAATACACAACCAAAATATCCAAGCTGCAGGGCGGCGTGACCTTCGGGTGACCCTTAGCCTGACCTAACGCTGGTCACTCTCACCAGAAGATTTGTTTATCTTGGGACCTCGAACCTCCCAACCTGAAAGCACCGGGTTGACTCCCAGCTCTGAGGCCTGCCAGTGCTGGCTGCCAGCCCCCATTAGGAATGCCCAGTGAGATGCAGATTGTATTTTTAGCCCCATCCCCACAGCCTCACGCCAGGCAAGCGGCTGTGATCGTGCTAGAAAAGCTCTGGCAAATTAAATTGGAGTGTGAGCCCCTTCCCCAGCCTGTGGAGCAGCTGTGGGCATTCACTCAGGAAACAGCTCCGAGAGGGGCTTTTTCTTTCGTCAAAAGTTGGAGGAAATTTTGCCCAGGGGTTTCCTTTCTTTTGGCCAGAGAACTGCCAGAGAACCGGGAAGCAGTTAGGGCAGCAGATGCAAAAGCAGGGGGAGGTTTTTTTCTTACCGTAAGATAGCAGGATGCAGGGGAAAGGGGGCGGCAGCAGGACGCATCATTCTGGGAATGTCTGCTATCCCAGAACTGAGTGGAAACAACCCATCTGAAATATGCAGAGCCATTATCAGGCCAGGGCTTAAATAAACTTTACTGTCCATTCAGTGATCAACCTCCCTGGGAGCCACCGGCTCCATTCATCACTGTCACCTTTTCAAAGTGACTGTGATGACAGTTCATGATCATTAACTAGTAATGGTGTGCTTTGCATTAACAGGAGGGCACATCAAACGGGCAGGCTCGCAGCTCAAAAGTTAACTAAATTATATAATAAACATTCTCCAGCTAACCATGTACAGATGGTGACAAAAGGTGGGACAAAGTGGCAGGCAGGAGAAAGTGGGGAGTGGGGGGATGCATAGGGAGAAGAAGCACTTTGGTACCTATTGGGTGACTCGCCCCTCTACTTGATGTTAAAATTAGAAATAGCATGACATGGCTCAGCAGCCAGAGGGACCAGAGCCGCTTGCTGAAGTTGCAGAAGTTTCAGTGTCAGAAAACTTGCCTTAAGATTTCACAGATCTGCCATGGCCATGGGATTTTTTTCTGCATTTTATCTTTTTTTTCTTAAATGGTATTCATTGCGGGCAAAGCTGAGGCGCTCCAGGCACAGTTCGGATGGGAAACATTGAAAACTGAAAAGAAGAGGATGTGAGGAGGGAGATTTCAAACTTGTCCTTCATCTCAGAGGGTTGGGATGGCTCGTTACCACTTCCTACTGGCACAGAGGCTCCTGTGCAGCCCTGGTGCGTGCTCAGAGCCAGAAGTGCCCACGCTTGAGTGGGCCCACCAGCTCAGCCAGTTGAGGCAAAACAGCCTTGTTCAGAGAATAGCTTGGGAGGCAAGAGCTGCTAGCACAATTCTCAGCACAATCCCTACTGACTGAGAAACATTAAAAAAAAAAAAAATCTGATTTTTTCCATCTATTCACTAGCAAAAAAAGAAAAAAAGCCATAAATCTATTTTATTGCAATTTATTATATTATACTTGTAACCAGATCATTCACACAGAGAAAAATGGTGCCTAGAGTCGGGTTCTTAAGTCCATAATTCAGCACTTTAAGGAAATGGAAATATATTTTAACTGGGACTTCAGCGGGAGCTGCCGGATGCTCAAGGCTTTTGCAAAAGTCCAGCAAAATTCCAGTAAATGCACTGCAGCAAAGGGGTCTTCTGCCACATAGTCCAGAAGCCTCTCTACTTAAATGCTTAACTGTGGATTTGAAGGGGTTTAGTTTTAGGCATCCATTTTTTAACCATTCATCTTAATGTTTTGAATTAGTGCAGTCACAATCAGGCAAACCTTTGTGTTCCCCTGACTTAGAAACTACAAAAAAATTCATCAGTCAGTGTCAGTTTGTCTTCTTTCAGTTCTCCACACCTCAGCCCCTTCAGCAATCTCTCAGATTTTGTACTTTTCCATTATTTACCCCACCCTCATATCTATGTCTTCACAGAAAAATGTCCCAGAAAAGGTAATCTGGACTCAGCTTTTATTCTAACCTAAACAGATGCTGGAGGGCAGGAGAGGGAAAGAAGATGGTCTGATTTTTGTAGTTCCTCTCCCAACAGTTCTTCAATCTGTACTTGAAGAGCTGACACCCCTGAATGATGCAGGAAACATTTTTGGACACATATTTTCAAAAGCAGTCAATTTTTCAATGGTAAATTGACTTTTCCTCTGTTCATGCAACTGCCTGTGTTCAGACACCACTGAACAGGGTGACTTTCCCCCTGGTTCGCTTTAACTGTGGAGAGTGTTTTTAGAACTGAGATTTTCAAAAGAGGTTTTTAAATTTGGGTCATTTGCCGTTTGGGAGCATAATTTTGAAAGCACGTGGCTTGACTGTCTGAGGTGCCCAGAGCTCCCACTTGCATCAGGTCTGTGGGAACTCCATGGGGATTAGGTCATTCGTGCTCCCAAGGATCCCAGAGACCTGCAGACAGAAGGTCCTGTCCAGGTATTTGAGCAGATAAGTTGCATTTCAGAGCACAATCATCTGTTGCTTCCACCTCCCCTGTCCCAGAGGTTGCTGGGTTCTTGCAGCAGGACAGCAGCAGCAGAACAGGAGCTCTCCAGACTCAGAACATCCCTGTTGGCTCCAGCTACTGACAAAAGGGCTGCTTTGATACAACAAGCTGTGAACTGCTCTGACTGAGATACCGCTCTGTCTCTGCCCCTGCGTGAGACGTGAGACGGGTGGAGCAGACACCACTGAGTACCATATATGTTGCCTGCCAATAATTTAAATCTGGAGGCACAGGTATGGCAACACATCCCTTCAAGGCTAAGGACGTGAGAGAGAACCTTAACTTCCCCTATAGCTGCTCTTTTCTCTTTTAAGCTGCAGGAAAAGAAGTAACAGCATCCAAACACTAGAAAGCCAGCTAGGACACCCACTGTCTTTCAGCCCCACTCTCATGCTCTGCCAGGATCCCAGCTGGGCTCCGCTGCCTGCCCAGCACAGCATTTCTCCTCGGGAATATGTTGGGACACCAAGCATATACTATCCTACAAGGGAAGAAAGCCTTTCAGAAATCAGATAGAATGAAGAAGCTGCATTATTTTCTCAGGAGATTTATATTTCTTGTGGGATGTTGCTTAACAAATCTTTCTGTCTCTCTTCCTTGGTCCTAAAACAATGTTTCTGACAGAAAAGAAAAGCAGAAAACTACAACTGGTTTATGATTTGTTCTTTTACACATGCAGATGTTTCACAAACATCTGTAAAATAACAATCCACCCTGGGAACATAGTGGGTGAGAGAGGCAACACAGCCGAGGACTTCTGGGTCCTAGTCCTGGCCTCATCTGTTGTCAGCTGTGTCATGTCACCCGAGTCACCTCAGGATTACTTCGTGCCTCTCCATGACTGACTGTCTTGCAAACGAGATGCTTTGTATTTTACCATCGACATAGTCTTTCAAAGGTGATATTGAATGGGAGCTGATGGACTCAGATGTACTCAAAGCAAAAACAAACAAACAAACAAACAAGAGCTAAGCTATTCTGTAATATTGACCACATGCCCCATACAGGAATGACAGAGGTTTTGCACTAGTTCCTGAAGGTCTGTGCTGGGCTAAAGGTTACCATATGCCATAGGAATGCTCTGCAAACACCAATGAGTGGCCATCAAAGCTGAAAATTTGAAGTTACTAGACAGTCAAAAGGTGGTTAATTGCAGCTTCTACAGCCTGCTTGCCCAGGTATATAGAGCATTCAGCTGCTTGGTTACAAGGGATGTTAGCTTTTCTCCTCACACATGACTGACTGATTTTCTACATACCATTCAAAAGAAAATGTAAATAAAAGTGGTTTTCTAACAGAACAGGATTTCTTCTCCAGTGTGGCCTCTACAAACCTTTATGAGTTCTCCAGTGACTGGCCGGGAAGAGAAGATCAAGAGCCATAGCCAAGTGGCTTAGAAAGAAAAGGGAATGGAGTTTTAAGCAGGAAAATCAAATTCTGATTACCAAGAACTATTTTTTTTGTTATGCTGTAAGGTCTCCATCTATTTTGCAAGCAGTTGACTCCTTTCACACATCTCATGCATCCAGCAACTTCCCTCAGCCTCTGATGTGGGTAAGGCCATGTGATAAAGGACATTTTATCCTAAATAAAGAGCAAGAATACAGATGGGCATCAAGGAACATGGATCCACAGGGGCTACATTTAGAGTGACAAATGGTGACTGCCATTCTCCAAGGACTGTGAGATCAGGGACTAGCAAAGTGGGGCAGGCAAGCACATCAGAACATGAATGAGATTGGGATTATAGCACCATATTGTGGGATCCAGCTATGATCAATGGAAAGAAGATAGCCATATTGGTCTGCCAGTATCACCTGAATGTTCAAACTGAGTCATGGGTGACAGGAGTCCATCTCACAGGCATGGCTCAAGCTGCAGAGGAAGATGTTCCTCTGCAGGAATGTGTCTCCTCATACACAGAAACTAGATGAAAGAACATGCTGAGATGAGGAATGACTGGCTAAGACACAATAGGAGTGTCCCTGAGGCACATATGAGTCTTCCTCTGTCGCTGCAAGGTGCGAACTCACAAACACAGATTATAAAATATATGTAGGTGCAAAAACCACCAGAAATCAGTCTGAGGTGGAGGTGCAGGCAGAATGGGAATTAGGACTTCCAACAGTATAATTCAGCCATTCTCCTATAACCTTCATTCAAAAGCAGGTGGTGATTCAGGTTCTTAATTTCACCAGAGTCCACTGAAGCACCTCTGCCCTCACCATGTATGCAGCTGAATAACCTGTTGCAAAATGCCTGCCCTGGTCTCTTAGCGAAGAGCTTCTCAAATCCACTGGCTCCTTTGGAAACATCTGCCCACACACACTTGATTCCTCCTTTGAAAAGAAAAAAATCCTAAAAAGCCAAGAAAACTAAGAGTGACAAAGCCATTCTCACCTGGTAGAAGATATGAGAGGCATCACTAGTAAAGTGATTTGAGCAAGAAAGCACGTCAAAAGTAATTTTATTAATTCAGACAGACTGGAAAAGACAGGGTGCAGGGTTCTGATGCTAAGCTTTGCTCTAAAGATACGAGAAATATAGGCAGCAAATGAGCAAAGGGGAAAACAGAACAAACCCTAAATACTGAAGACTAGAAGGAAAGTGTTTCCTGATGTGCTCCATTGCAAATTAGACCTGTGCAGCTGGATTCCCAGTTCCCACTTTCAGGAAAAGCGCTCCAAACAGAGAAAATGGCAAGCTCAGCTCTGACTAGGAAGCAGGTCTGGTTAACATTATGAAAGGAATTAAATTTCCCTTCCCCCAGTCTCTTCAAGGGCCAGAGATTTGTGTGCAAAATAACTTGAGTTTTTCCCCGTGGTCAAAGACTGGTGTTTTATTTATTTGTGGTCAGTAATGCTGGACTTCTGTCATATTTTGCTGTGGTACTCCATTATTTAATAAAGTCCCATGGAAACTGGCCAATGCCTTTGCTTGACAGGGACTACTTTCTGACATTGCACCTGGCCAACAGGATCACTTTTTATTGAGAGAGGAGAGGAATTAAAAGTACAACAAGAAATTGGTTTATAGCCTGAAGGAAGGGGAACTGTCAACCCTCACAGTGGTTTGTTATTTTTTTTTAACACATTAGACAAATGCTGCTGCTTATGCCACAGAGCACTTGTGCGTATATATTAAGCTGCTTTTAAATCCTTCTAAGCACCATAAGCCTTGGCAATTTCTCCTGTGACCAAAGCCATAGTGTGCCCAGCCACTACTTAAGAAAAGCCTTGGGTTTTATCCATTCTGAAAGCCTGGAGTGAGACCCCTCAAACAGCTCATTATTCCCATGTCCCCGGAAGACAACCCAGCTCCTGCAGTCCCTTGTGCTGATAGCCACCCACTGTAGTCAGATTTTAAAGCCTTTCCTCGAGGCAAGGAACCTTACCACTGCTCACCACCAGCCCAGAGCCTTTGGTACTATCCTGCAGACCTGAATCTTGAACATTATTAGGCTTTTAGGATGGAGGCTTAATGCAGGAGCACCGTAATACCAAGTCCTGCAATTGCAGGGATGGAGACAGGGTGAAAACAGGGACTCTCTGCCTTCTTAGTGAGAACATTTTAAGACAGCAGCTACTAGGCCTGGGAAAATAAACCAGGGGAACTAGACAAGAGAAAATTATAAACTGTTGAAGTCCTGGAGTACTTCCAGGTATTCAAACAGGTAATAGATTTGTTTAAATAAGTGGAAATAGTTTCAAAACGTCAACTTTGCCACATTGTCTAGCTTCTCCTTTCTGAGTCAGCTCCAGTCTGGGAGGTTCTTCATGCATGAGCTCAGAGAAAAGCACCTACTGCAGAAATACAGCAAAATCAACAGCGTTTCAGTGAGGGGATTTTCAGCTGGCACATGTCTAATGCTTTCATGATTTCCTGTTGGACAGATAGCTCTGGGGAAACACTTACATGACCTACTGCCCAAACAGCATCAAGGAACTACGTACAGAGCTAAACAAGCAAGCTAGATAAATGTGACACTTGTTCCTCTCTTCCCTGCCAGAGTCCTAAAGGCTGTTGGATTCTTGATAATCCAAACACATATTTTGGCCAAAACTTTACAGCTAATTTCAATTAAGTAAGTGACACAACAGAGCAGTGGGCCTAATGACTCCCAAAGCCCATCAACATACAACCATATATATATACAGTATACACTTATACACCATATATATATATATATACACACACATATATACAATACCAATCAATAGGAACATTAGAAATAAAGAAGTATAACAATATTTCATCCAGGGTGCAGCACATAAGTCTATTTGCTTCTCACAGGAATGATAGCATTTCAAACCTGTGTGGATAACCCATTAAACTCCACACATGGTTTATTTTAAGACTTTTTACCTTCTCAATAGCCAATATTAATTTGTGGCAAATACCGCTATCTGCATCTTTCCAAAACTGTTCTTTTTCTCTGCAGCCCTGGCTAGGACAATAATAACTCACCCATGAAGTACAACTGTCTCCCTGAAGATATTTTATAATACAGTTTGTGGTTCCTGTAGATGCTGTCCTTGATTCAGAGTTATGGGAAAACAAGGCAGACAATGATTACTGGATACTCACAAGAACTGTTGCTGGGGAGGAGATGACACAGATGTCCCAATTTTCATCAGTGTTCACACACTTCAAGACAATCCCATTTATTTATGTAAGTGATCACAAATCGGCTGCAAGACTTAAACCAGTTTGCATTTAGCTCAGCATCCTGTGGAACCAAACCTTGGGCAAACCAAATTTGACAAACTGAACCTCAACAAAGCTTGAGAAAAATACACAGTTGCAGAAAAGGGAAGAACAAGTGGGAGGGAAGGGGAGAGAGAGCGAGACCCAGAGAAACCAGCCTGGTTCACTCATGGAACAGCCGGAGCTCAGAGAATCTGCTACAGTGAAAGCTGATGAAAATCTGATTCAGTTCACTCTGTTACTCAGAGAGCAACTTGTTCCTCCATATGCTCTGTAAAAAAAGAACTCCTCATGTCAGTAACATGTGGAGAGAGCAAATATTTCTCAATTGCAAATGATTCATTGACTTAATAAGCATCTGGCCCAAACATCTGATATATATTTAAAATTCCATCTATTTCCTAAAAAATAGTCCTTATTTTTTTGTATGATCAAAACCAAATGATAACAGTAAAAAAAAGGCAATAGGGTAGTCTTTTTTGATGCCATTTGTGATCGGGGAAAAGCCAGATTGGGAGCAATTCTTTGCCAAAACCCTTCAGCTGCTCCTTTCTCAAGCAGAAGAAACGGAACACGATGCACCTGACTCTGGGCAGTGAGTGACCAGCGATGCTACTGGGGTCTGCTTAGACAGGGGAGGTGGTGATAACATTCCTGTGCAGAGGGCTATTCCTAAAGGCAACTAGTGACTCAGCCTGCCAGGTGCACACCCACTCCAGGAGGACAGGGCTCCTGGCTCCAGCTCCAAGTCACACCCTTCACCACTGGTCCCTATCAGATGACTTTTGCCACGCACGGAAACTGGCATAAGTTACAGATCAATTTATCACTTCAGAGCTGGATCAAGCACCAGCCCTCCAGGTCACTGTGGCTCCAGCCACACATGAATCAACATTTAATATGGCATTAAAATTCTCTTGAGATTGCTTTTAACTTTTGCGCAGTGTGTGCTTAGGGTTACAGAGTGGGGGTTCTCCTGTGCAGCATTTAGTAGGCTGGTCTCAGCTGCCTGTCCAGAGGGACATTCCTCCTCTTCTGGATGATCCAGAACACGACACTTTGTCTCCCTGCACCCATATCTCCTCTCTCTTCCATCTAGAAACAAAGCAGCCAGAGCACAGGGATACACAAAACATCCCTCTGTGGTGTGCAGTATGGTCAGGATATGAAAGACCATGACACAAGGGCAATTTGCTATCATTCACTCCTCCAGCATTTTAACTTTTCTTTTCCTTCCCTGTTTTTGCTGGATTAAGCTTTTCCAACATAACAGGGCCGACTCTGGGTGTCTGGGCTAGATTTAAAGTTCAGCGAGGTTCTTTATTTTCCAGGAAACATTCTTCCTTCCTCTCCTTCCATGATTGTTCCCACAGGTTTTAGTTTCTTGTTGTTGGGACTTTTTTTCTCCCTTTCTGGGCTTGACCTTTGTCCAGTTGCTTTTTAAACAAGAGTCTTGAGGGTCTCACAGCAGGTTGCAACACAGTTGTGCTTCCAGTCCAAAAGGGGACTTAGCTGGACAGATTGCAAGTCTCAGAGCTGGAAGCTCGGGCTCAAACACTGCTTGGTCACCTTACTCCACACAGATTTACACCTCCCAACAGACTTCGCAGGGGCTGCTGCTCTCATTAACTCAAAGAGCTCATTCCTGCCCCTGCCTACTGCAAACAAGGATGGCTACAGGAAATTTAAGGCAGTATACTGAAGCAGGAATAGCTTTCTTCGAGGCTTTTCATGAAAATTACATACATACATATATATGTGTGTGTTTGTGTGTGTGTTAAGTAATATAGAAAGAATATAGAAACAAAATCCATTCTCTTCCTTCATCACTTCCCACATGACTCTTTTCTCCATCACCAGGTTAAGCAGTTACCACCTAGCAAAATTGAATACATTTATTCTGAGCTGCCTAGTACCACTGTATAGGCAGAGAAGACCATACCTAGGACAGTGTAATTTGATCTAAAGCCACTGCATCTTTTCTGTCTTTCCAGCACAGTTTGTTTGGCTGAGGACTGTCCCTGCCCTTCTTTCTTAAGGATCCCTCAAACTAGGCCAGTACTATAATGAATATTGCCCTCACTGCTGCTGGCTTGATCATCTGTCTTTGCCAATCTAATACTGCACATACTAAACACTTAAACACTCATCAGGTTTTCTAAGCTGCTCATCTTGGAAGGCTCATCCAGAATCTCACAGCTCAAACAGTGGGAATTTCCTCTTAAACCTGCAGTCTGTATTCTTAAATCTACACTTAATTGTTCTCCCTACTATTTTACACTCATGTATACTCCTTCAGTCCCAGTTCCTCTTCTCTGCACCTTTCCCATTCTGTAGCTTGTGAGAGAAGCTGGTTTGTCCTCTCGCACAGGACAGGGTTTGCAGCCTCCTGGCTGTTCTGCTAGCCCTGTGCTGCACTTTCTTTCAGCGGAGTCTGTTTCTTTTTTCCAGTTCTTCCTACAAAGGCAGCTGCCCAGAGCCATATGCAGCATTTCACATGAGGTCTCTCCTCAGCACTACTGCTACAATGCTCCCCTCTTCCCTGGAAAGGGTTGCACTGACACTGCATCCAACCTACACTTCCTGTGACTCACTACAGCACCCTGGTTTTCACCTTCTCTGAACCCTCTGGCTCCAGCTCATTGCCAAAATGTTTATTATTTCCCCCTAGATACTATGAGATCTTATCTTCTGCAGCATTGCATTTCACACCTCTTCTGCAACTGTGATTATTCCATTCTCCTTGTGAAGATCCAAATTCCACTCTTTATGTAAAATGCTTCCCAACTCCAGGTCATCAGCATACTCCTACACTGACACTTGGTGAAAATATTAATGCAACTTAGTTGCCACATTTATTTTTATTAAACTCTGCCAAGAAAACTCCCTCAAATCTATTATTTCTTTTTACCACGTAAGTCACTTAAATTTGTTATCTGTTAACCACACATTGATTTCCCAATTTCAATAGTTTGAATCAGAGTTCAAATAAAAATCATGGCCAGTAATTTAACGTGTGAGTTTTTCTTAGCTTTGTGAGACAGAAATGGAGATGAAAAAGATTTTTCCTGTAACTCTTCCATTGGTGTTATATGTGCTAGCTCTGCCTTCGTTAATCAAAGCAAAAGGAATGGGCACTCTTAATCCAAGTCAGCTGTGATAAAAATTAATGTTAAAAAAATAATGAAACTTTTAGGTCTTTATGAGCTAGTGGGTTTTAAGTTCAAATAACCCATTTCCCACAGTCTTCAATTTAATCTGCTGCAGCATCCCGTACTTGGCTAGACTCTCCTTGGAGTTGATGCTGCATTAAGCCTCGTCTCCTGGCAGTGAGAGAAGACTTCAGACCAGCAATGTCAAACCAAGATTCTCCAAGTCTTTCACACAGCCTTTCTGGCACGTTTGGTCCACAACTGCTTCTGCCTCCCTCTCTAAAGAATCCCTTAAATACAAGCAACATGAATTGCTTTGCCAGATGCCTGATACAATTTCTCTTGGGAAAAACGCAGGTTGATGTTAATCTCACATGACAGTGGAAGATCACAAGTATATTTCCTCCAGGGATAAAAAAAATAGAAATCATCCTGATTTTCCTCTTCTACCCTGATATAAAGCTGATTACATGGAAGAGAGCACCCCATAGGTCTCTTGTCTACCGAAATATTTCATTCAATCCTCCTTCTGAATCAAATTGCTCTGGATTTGTGACTCAACGGCTATGAATTGTCCATGTTTCCTTCATTCCCAAACAGGCTCATGGGTTCGTAGACACCTTACTGACCAAATACAGCAAGAAAAATCTTAAGTCCATCTCTTTGGATCAGATCTAATGCTGGAGACTAATATAGAAGAAAAGGGGGAAAAAACCCCCAAAACAACCAAGTGGTAGGAAAGAACACGAAGCTACAACAGCTGAGGATAAAACTCCAAGGTAGGACTTACCCAACATCACCACAAGCAATTCTGTTAAACTTATAAAATCCGCATGAATGCCAGGCAAGGCAAAGACACACACAGCCTTTCAATCGACTCATTAGCACCATTCCAATGGTTACTCCCTGGTAACCCACCACACAGCCCATGTTTCAAGCTCCCAGTCCTCTATCATGGCAATTTGAGGGACCAGGGTGCTCAGACCCTTCTCCCTTCCTGCTGGTTTTCCATGATGGCCTCATCAGTCAGGAGCAGGCCACTGAAGATGGGCACGCACACTCCCTGCTGCCAGTATCCATTAGCAAGGACTCAACATGCTTGCAAAGCTAGGAAAACCAGAGCCACTGAACATCAGTGAGCTCAGCATCCTTTCTTGGGGGTGCCCAGTGCCTTTGAAGATCAGGCCCTCGGGTACTCACTAGGAGAAGATGTGAATAGACCTTTCTCTCTGCCCTCACTGGAGACACTGGCAGCATTGTTAGAGCACAAGCACGACCGAGTCTAAACTGGCTGAAAATTTGGCTGGCCTTTTTGCTTCAGCGTGATCAAATGGCAGCATTGCTCACCGAGTGTGAAGGGCATGAAAGGATTAGCCGCCCTCCCCCAGCAAGCAGGTGAGCTGAAACCCTTTCCAATTCACTACATGTCAGTTTACAAGTAAAACATAAGGTATAAATGCAGCTATTGTTAAGGTGAAGCAGCCATCCTGGCTGGGGAGTTAGATTAGCAATTTACCCTTTGTAAAAGGATTAGCACAGCCCTATTGTTTCAGTGTTTATTTATCAATTTGCATTTTTAAAAGGGGGCATATATCTGACAAGGGCCCACGTTCTCCATGTACCCCGGGCCACACCATTTCCTTCCAACTCCCCATTGACAGAACCTAACCAGAGCATTTTATAGACCAGAAATCGAGGAGAAACCAAAACTTTGGCACTGCTGCTGCTCACACAGCATTCTGTTGGGCCAGCCGGCATTCCTCCATCTTTCAGCTGAGAGCAACTGCTGGGTGCTGCCAGCCATGTAGATCAAACACCAGAACTGGCTTCCCACTTTTCCTCGGAGACCTGAGCTGAATGCAAAGATATTTACAGCCCATTCACCACAGTTTCTAAGGACATGGAAACCTGTGCCAGGTTCTTCTCTCACGTGGATTGCAGGCACCAAAACCACGAAACACCTCTGTAATTAGCACTGATTCCACACTTGCGGTTTCAAATAATTCCTCTAGCTTCCACTGGGCTTACAAAAGCCGGTTTTTTTCACTGAGAAGGGCAGTGAAGAAATTACTCGGTCCATTAAGCACAGAGGTTAGCATCAAACATCAGTTCTTGGCATCCCAACATCTCCAATGGGTCCTCAGCTTCAGAGTTGGGCGCTTAGAGAGTCTTTGGGAGCCTGGTAAATGAGCCTTTATTGCTGCAAGGACCGGTTCAGTCTCCACGTGCCGCAGGGACTCCTCGCCTGAGTTCAAGTTGAGGGAAGAGGTTTCACACAGAGCCGTTCGCAGCACGGGAGAGGGGAACACTGCTCACCCAGCCAGCTCCAGCAGGAGCACAGACTGGCCATTTGGCAGACAACAGCTGCTCCCTCGGATTAGGTAAAAATTCCTTCGTTAGAGGGAACAGGGATGTTTTGGAAGGTAAGTGAGAGAGCAGATTTTTTAATTAAAGTGACGCCAGTGCATTTGCGCTCTGGTGCAGCCCCACACCCCGCTTTTCCATAAGACGGCGACTTAGGAAGCCATTCTTTTAGACCATAAAAAGAGCTTGGAAGACGAACAAGCATCCAGCTGTGCTAAATTATTTTCCTGCTCCCTCAGGACCCAGCAGCAAACTACAGCATGTATTTTACAGGCGTATGATTTATTTATATGGACTAACATACAGGTATTGATTTTGACCCGTAAACCCCCTCTGTGGCTGGGGGCCTACACATCCCAAAGCCTTCTCCCAGCCCGGGCTCCACCACCACAGCTGTGCACAAGCAGGATCTCCATTTGTGAGAGAGGGAGAAGAAACCACAGGGTGTTCTCTGGCTTTTTCTAACTCCTTCCACACATCCATTTCTTCTTCTTTTCCCAAACAATTCCAGTTTGTTGATCAAGCATCTCACACAGGCAATTCATTTTTCCTGGTCATGGGGGAAATGAGGAGGCTCCAGTGGGAGCTGTTAAGAGCTTAAAATACGCTCTGTGCTGCTAGCTTATTGCAGATACTCTGATTCACGGTCGAAAAGAGAGGCCATGAGTGGACTCGATTAAGGACATGAATTTAGGAATCATCAAGGAGCACATAAGGCAAACAACAGATACTCTGCCCTGAAGATCATGTGGAAATGTAAAATTAAATTAAATTAAATTAAATTAAATACACACAAAAGGAAGGCAGAGAATGTAAGGGACAGACCCTGTCCCACAGGGCTTACAATTTACATTTAGATTAACACAAGTAGAAGCAACATTACAGGGAAGGTGAGTAAGGGTTACAACAACAAAACTTTGTGGCTGGCCTGCACTGTAATTTCACTAATTAGAAAAAATGAAGTTTCTAGTTAATAAATCAGTGCTATTGACATTTCCATGAATTTGAGGGAGGTACACAAATGCCTGTGGGATAAACTCTTTGATTGGATTTAGACATTCTACTCTCTAGAGTAATGGTTTTAAATATCAGTCTTTGAGGTCTGCTTTGAAGATAAATGAAAGGTACCTCAAGAAGAAACAAGCCTATTTCCTAAATTTATATTCACTGTATGTCCCTGAGTAATGCTGGTGGGCACGATAGAACAAATCACGATATTGTAAGCAATTACTCCAGAATGACAGATGGAGAGAAGATTTCTTGCTCTTTCTACTCAACTCAGAAAATCAATTACCACATCCTCATGGACAGGGGCTGGCAACTTCCCAGTGCATGGAGCTACTGACCTCTCCATAGGAGCTGGGTTAACCAGGCTGACCACTGCTGAGCATNCATCTCACACAGGCCATTCATTTTTCCTGGTCATGGGGGAAATGAGGAGGCTCCAGTGGGAGCTGTTAAGAGCTTAAAATACGCTCTGTGCTGCTAGCTTATTGCAGATACTCTGATTCACGGTCGAAAAGAGAGGCCATGAGTGGACTCGATTAAGGACATGAATTTAGGAATCATCAAGGAGCACATAAGGCAAACAACAGATACTCTGCCCTGAAGATCATGTGGAAATGTAAAATTAAATTAAATTAAATTAAATTAAATACACACAAAAGGAAGGCAGAGAATGTAAGGGACAGACCCTGTCCCACAGGGCTTACAATTTACATTTAGATTAACACAAGTAGAAGCAACATTACAGGGAAGGTGAGTAAGGGTTACAACAACAAAACTTTGTGGCTGGCCTGCACTGTAATTTCACTAATTAGAAAAAATGAAGTTTCTAGTTAATAAATCAGTGCTATTGACATTTCCATGAATTTGAGGGAGGTACACAAATGCCTGTGGGATAAACTCTTTGATTGGATTTAGACATTCTACTCTCTAGAGTAATGGTTTTAAATATCAGTCTTTGAGGTCTGCTTTGAAGATAAATGAAAGGTACCTCAAGAAGAAACAAGCCTATTTCCTAAATTTATATTCACTGTATGTCCCTGAGTAATGCTGGTGGGCACGATAGAACAAATCACGATATTGTAAGCAATTACTCCAGAATGACAGATGGAGAGAAGATTTCTTGCTCTTTCTACTCAACTCAGAAAATCAATTACCACATCCTCATGGACAGGGGCTGGCAACTTCCCAGTGCATGGAGCTACTGACCTCTCCATAGGAGCTGGGTTAACCAGGCTGACCACTGCTGAGCATTCAGGTATCTGTAAACACTGACCTACACACAGATGCCTCAACTTGAGAGCAAGTCTTCTCAACAGGCCTGCAGAGGCCCCAGTCATCTTTTAGACGGGACTAGCGTGTCTGCTAGCAATAAATATCTAATCATACCTCAGCACAGCACCAGCCCATAGACATTCATCAATCACCAGGTGCCATGGTTACAGCACAACACACCACAGCAGAGCCATGGCACCACTGGCACCACCGCCGTCCTTTATCGGCGCTGCGCACACCACCTCCCTTCATGAGGCAGCAGCGTGCTCTGGGAAGGCGGTGGCACTGGCAAACACAATTATTCGTGGCTCTTCCCATAACAGGGCCCTCTCCTGTTCCCGATTTACCAAGATTCCCCTCTCAGTACGGAAGCACAGAAGTGACTGTGACTCTCTGATACTTCTTGACACTCCTCCAAAGGCTGGTGATAGCAGCCTAAGATCTGTGAAGACAACTCCTGATGCCAAGAACTGAAGTGTAGTTTTTGTTCAGCTCAATGTTTAAGGTTGGAGAGTATCGACCAGGCATGGCTGAAACGAGCACTGTGTGGATACAACTGAATATATTGCCTGATCCAAACAAGAGTAGAAGGGAAAAGTCAATTACTCTGCACTGAGAATGCTTTCCCATTCCGCTGGCTAGAAACAGACCAGGGATCTCTTGGTATTGTTAATATTTGAACCACTTTATTTTTCTCTACTGGAGTATCCCCAGATTTTCAGCCTAATATTCTGTTGTCATAAGCTTTCTGGATTTAAATGAGGAAACAGAAATCAACATACATTTGAAGCCAGACAAGATTTTGGATGGCAACCATGTTCTGGCAATTTACCATGTAAGCACATGGGTCTGGGGTGAGACTTCAGCACAGAAACTGGAAACGCTTCCAAAGGTACCTTTCATTGCCATGCTTCAGGTTCCCCTTCCTCACCCTGCCAAAAGTGCTCACTGAGTGAAGGTGGTTTCCCAAACCCAGTGACTGACTCCAATCATGACACTTTGTATCTTAGCTCCAGGAGCATCAAAAGGCGGATCAATCATGATTTTAGAGTGCCCACAGTCAACTGTTTTAAGTCAAACAAAGGTTTAACAACAAATTCTAGTTTTAAGGCAAGCTTCAAAAAATACTGCACTACTGGATGACTACAGAGTATTCCGTGGTCAAGGCTAAATGGACACCACTGCACCAGGCAAATATTCTAGAGAATACTGTGACTACTGTTTAAAGGCAAACAGATAGAGTGAATTGATAAGGTAGAGGTCAACAAGTGGTTCTGATATAAAACATTTCAAAAAAAAGCAGACCCAGGTCATGGTACAGTAACTTTTATTGCAGAGATCAGTAGGCCAGCACAGCTAGTCATAAGTACTGTACATACACAAGTGCCTCATACTTATGCCAGCCTGCACAGGGCTAAAATGGAAGCATATAACCAATTAGTGTTAATAGGCAAACAATCATTAGAAGTGTTAACAAGTGATGGTGGAGAGGCTCTGTTTTTCATTTTATTACTGATCTCTAGTAAGTGTTATTATCCTCATAGAATAACATTCTATTATGAAATGCACATGCACAGCATTAAAGCCTTTGATAGTCCAGTGCTTGCCAGCGGCAGCAAAATTGTAAACAAAGTGAAAGAATTGTTTCTGAAATGCCAACAGCCATTAGTATTCACAAAGTTTAGAGGATGGAGAGAGCCAATATGCTATTCCTGTTAAATAACAGGAATTTACTATGAGCTGGGGATCTACAGAATCAATTGAATATTCAGTTTCTTCCCATTTTTCAAAAGAGCCTAAACATACATGCTTAATCTCAATTTATTCGTGCCTGAACTAGGGTCTTGAGTCTGTTACGTATTTTCAAATCTTTTTAGCCAAGATTCCCCTAACATTTCTCTCTTTTATAACGCAGCAAGCAGCTGCAACTATTCATATTTCATTATGGTTTTGTATTTCTGTTTTGTTTTAAAACAAATTTTACTTAACCAGCAAAAATGCAACTGAGCAACTTCTGCTCACTGTAGAAATAAGACTTTTTCTGAAGACTGGCAGAATTTGGCATGACATCAGATACAATTAAGACAATGTATTTATTTTAAATTTTAGCTAGGAGGACATGGGTTGAAGAGAAAAAAAGCCACCTTGAAATGAAGAAATTTGCAGGACAAGACAGACCTTGTCTACTTTCTATTAATGTTCACACACAGATGACCTGAAAATTATGGATGTGTTTCATATGACTACCTATTTACTGCAACCATTTCTTCAGCTTTGACATACAACCAGAGTAGTAAGTCAACAAGGTTTACATTCCTGTGTTGGAAATATGCAGTCTCCATCCATCAGGAGAAATCACAATGGGAACTCAACCTACAACATCCCGTATCGTAACTGAGTAGCACCAAGCCCCTCCCAAGCCACCTTCAGCACCAACACAGCATAGCAGGGAAGTGCACACAAGTCACTTTACTGCCCTGCACAGGCTACATTTAGGAAACTTTACTGAACTATTAAACAAGCAATTATGACGACATAAGATATTAAATACAGATAGGGTTGTGTTAACCAAGCTACTGATTTTGGGCTTTGGGCTTTTTTCATTCTTCCCTGCAGAAATATTAGGGGTGTTCAAGTAAGCATTATGCCTTCCCTTCCAACACATACCTCTTTCTTCAGAAGATACCTAAAATTCAGGGAAGAAAGAATAAAAGAAAATGTAGTACAGCAAAGTCCTACTGGGGAATAGGGTTTTAATGAACACACAAAGCAACTAGGTGACATCTTTATCAGCCCTCATAAACCTTGATTGAATACACAGTGATAAGGCCTGTTTAAACTGTCATCCTCACGATAACACAGGCAGGCAGAGACAACGCGGGCCTTAGCAACGAGGTGCACAAGGGAGGCCCTTCCTGAAGAGCAGGCACCTCTAGGCAATGTCTGTCCTGTGAACAGTCCAGAGCCTGCAGGGCTGCCTGGGCTGTGCCACTGGGAGGGTGTAGCTGGGGAGCAGAGGGCTGAGGGATGGCCAGCAGGGTATAACCACTTCTTCTCCCGGCACCGGCTTGGAAGAGCATCTGTGTCAGAGCTCGTCTGGCTTTGGGGATGGCCAGCTGTCTGGGGAAGATGGGTGCTTTGAGTCAGAGTGGCCTTTAGCACTTAGGTCTGCAAACACCAAGAATTCCATATAAGTGGTTTTTAAGGACTTCAAGGAAAGGCTTTTGGAGTTCTTTTGTTTTTGTTTGCTTTGTTGTTGGTTTTTTTTAAACTCATCATCTATGAGGTGCCTAACATTCAGCACTAGGAGGCACGTCAGCATTTGGGGCCAGCATGGCTATGGAAGTTGCCAGTGACATAAATTCCATCAGAAGATTGGCCTTGGCCATCTAGGATACCTCATTTTGGTTTTTTTTAAATAAGTATTTCAAACCCTTAAGCATCTCCAAGAAACATCTATGCAAATTGCCAAGTTAATATGTTAGGATTTAATTGTTCTTCTGCAATTATTTCTAACTTGAAGAAAATACAACATACACTTGAACTTTTATTCTTTCTCCCCAGAATCGTTCTTCCCTCACTGCAATGCTTGCAGTGACACCCACTGGCTGTGGGAGGTGGAGTTTCAGAGAGTACTTATTAAAATGCTTCAGTACACTGACGATCACAGAGACAGAACCTCAGAGAAATGGTGCCACCCAAAAGCTGGCATTTTGTCAGCTCACCTAAAGTTATAACTCAGAACCGATATTGAATGCAGCTCTTTCTCATTAACAGCTTTAATGAGGAAATAATGATCAACTAGTTACTTGTTAAGTATAATAAAATACATATTTGTATATAATTACTAGTTAATTAGTAACTCCCATTGCTTGGGTGGTGGAAGATATTCGTTCATTTTACGCCTGGTGTGCTCTGTGGCAAGACTGAAGTAGCACTAGCACCACGTTTCAGTTTTTCTTCAGGAAAACACTGAATTGAGCTGGTACAGCACTGTGTGACTGGCTGGCAGGGGAGGAATCTTACCTACTCAGGAACTCATTAAGGCTGTTGTAGGATTCCCTGCATACACCAGCAGATTTCTTTTCATACCCCCAAGCAGCACTTTCTCATTTCACACTTGACAAAGAGAGGAAACACAAAAGTAAGTGCCTTGTGTAAAGACTCACAGGAAAACCACAGAAACCAAATCTAACAAATCACAATCTAATGGCCTCAGTTAGAGGACAACTTGTTTCTTCAATGGTATTAGAGAAACTTCTCTATAATGCACATAGGTTCTTAATGTTTAAACAAAATTATCCAAGTTTAAGCTGAAACACAAATAAATCACTCCTGTTCCACAAGGTATTTACCAGAAGAAAAGGCTAAGTTTTAATTTAACTACAACATGATGGCTTGGAATGGATCAAGGGAAATTTCAGAAATACTTAGAATAAAAAATTAGAAAAAAAGAGAACTACTTTTTGCCTGATCCATGGCATGAGCCAAGAGCAAATGGCTCCTGGCTGTGAGAGCGCAAGGTGCGTTTGCTTACTTACTCAGATTAAAAATATTTTAGTCACCCTTGTGTTATTTCCCTCATATACAGCCACTAATGTTCTCTCCAGAGAGTCAGAAGCAGAACTATTACACTCATGGAAAACACATTTATACAGGACTTCCCAAAGAGCTGAAAAAAAAAGTTATCCAATGCCTTCCCAGCCAAACTTCCTCCTGAAGTGAAAAATCCTTCCCTTTGATAAGAAAGCTGTGTCAGACCACATTTCTGTCCCTGACAAAAGAACCGCTCTCCCTTGGCTTGCTCCAGTTTTGGCAGCTGTGCTCAGCAGAACCAGGCTGCTCTTCCCAGCCAGTCACCACACTTAGCAGAGACACTTTATCTTTCCTGAACAATAAAACAAAAATGAACTGTGCACAAGCAAGCAGTTACTGTGGGTAACACTGCCCACATCTCCAAGGCAGGCAGTTCTCCTCTGGGTTAGAAATTCCATCAATAACGTAACACATCATTAAAGACCTCTCTGTCCTCCCTGCCTTGCCCCCCCCCCCCTCTTTTTTTTGCCTGTCCACATTCAAAGCTATCTAAGGAGATGTTCAATGCTGCATATACACAGTTCACAGCAAAACAAGCTGGGCTTGTTAGCTTCCTTCGTTCCTTCCGTATCAGGAGGAAGCAAATTAATAAAGCACAGGGAAGGACACTCTTCACTCACACATGGAAAGCTGGTGCCTTATAGAGTCTCGTTTCTAATTCACTGACAGCCAATCCACAGATACAAAAGCAAATTTGTTCTAGAGTTTTGGGCTAAGAGTACCAAGCACCACCCAATGCTCTATGTCCAGGTTCCCTGGGGTCCCTACTGACCTCATCTCAGGCCACCTACCCTTCTAGAAGAGCCAGGTGTACCAACTAATGAAAAATATTGTTATCATGGATGCAGTGCACTTCTGCTCTCACTGCTAGCTCCTATGGACACAGCACTGTCCATGAAGATGCCTGAAGCTGTATCTGTACCCTTCAGACACTGCAGGTCACACAGCATTTAACATTGAGCTGTGACAAGGAAGAGCTTAACCTAGGATGTGCTAAGCACTTCCTTATCTTCCCTAGAAAAACCTGCCAGCTCCAAGCCATCTCTATTAATATTCCTATGAGCAGAGCTGGCTAGCTTAAATGTTTAAATACCTGTACCTCATAAAACAATCTATTTCAGGCCATGAGGCCTAATTGTGTAGGAAAGGATGAGCCAAATCCAAAAATTCCAGGCACAGCAATGAAGCCCCCATTGTCTTCCTCTCAAAATTAAATGCCTCTTAAAATAAAATGTGAAAAAAAGGCATCCCAACATTTGATAATTGAAGATGGTCAGAAAGACAAAGACCAGACCAAATCAACATTAAATTCCTTTCCTTGTCCTGGAAAGTTACAGAGGAGAACACTAGCACTATAACCCACAAGTGCACACGCATGCCCTTGGAAGGATGTTCTGGGGAGAGGTAGTGTGGTGGTCAGGAATAGACACATGGGATATATATTTGGTTTTGGTGAATCCAGATGGCAAGCAGTAATTACGGCAGCATTTTTGACTAAATGAAAATTGGCGAGAGAAATGAAAAGCCAGACATACTTCCCATCCAGTAGAGGGTGAGAACAACAACAACACTAACAACAAAAATCAAAAGCCTACCAACCAACCAGAAAAGGATAACTCTTCTGAAACACTCCTGCTGGATGCTTTTTTTCTTTCCTGAGGACTATTTGACTACGTCCTCAAAGTTGAGAAACTCCTACGAAAGGCAATGACTAACCTTTCCTGGAGTGCTCAACAACTGCTTGCCAAATCTTGGTGTCACCGTTTGATTCAGCACAGCAGATAAAGCCTAAAATTAAATGTCTGGTATCCCAATCTTGTTAATGAAGACATGCTTTTCAGATCTAATTCATTTCCATGCTACTTACCAATAAAGCAATGTCAGCTCAGGATAAGTAGATGCCCAGAGGGCTTGGCCCACTCAACCCTACTTGGCTGCAACACTTTAAAAGCATAAGTGGCTCCCAACTTCTGCTTGCTGCAGGGCAAGCACCTCACACAGCTCATTACTGAGCAGTTGATTTGCAGCAGCTCCTTTATGCTGCTGCCTGGGTGCAGACAGCCCCAGCTCACAGCAAATCCAAGTCCAGATCACTTACTCCTTTACATCCTCTGTGTGTGCCATGGGAAGAGAGCTGCGTTAAATAGAACAGCAGATCGACAGCTTTTGCACCAGGGACTGGCTTAACTCCCATGCCTTTCTTCTCCATATGTGGAATAGTTTCAGTATAACTATAAGACATATTACTCCAGGGAGATTTGGTGTGGAGGGACCTATCCAGGGTGGTGGGACATGCAGGACACATGGCAGGGTTACAGTAGGACTCAATGTATCCATGCTCCAAGCTCTCCAGAGAGGGTACAGAAGAATTTAAAACTCAGTTTTAGCAGATCATTCTTCTCTCAGTCAAATTTGCCACCTGAGTTTCTCACCTCACGGACTCCAGAAGAACTAGTCTATGACTGTATTTTAGCTTTAGGTTTCCCCATGCCCTTACTCTAACACACTTTTCTATCTCAACAAAAAGTGTGGTGCTTCCAGACCCTATGTCCTCCACATGAAATGGTGGGGGAATGCAGCTTCAGAAGACAACAACGATATGAATACTTCCTCAGCCTTACCTAGAATCAGAATCACCTAACCAAAACCCAAGATCAATACAAATTAGGTGTTTTAAGTGCCATGTGCTATAGATCAGAAAAATAGTCAAAAAACTTGAGCATGATGCTTTGAATGGTATGGCCATACCCCAAACAGCCCAACTTATGCTAGGAAAAGCAGCCTTGTCTAGATAAACCTGAAGTAATCTTTATTTTACAGGTCTCATCACAGAAGAACAGAGGAAGAATAATAGTATTGTATTTCAAAGCCAACAATCCATGGCCACTGGGAAATAAATGCTATATTAGCGCTATTAATTTTATATAGCTTTCATACAGAATATCATAATACCTTACAACTGTAAAGTATATACACAGTAGAGGCTATGAAATCTTAGTAGAAAAGTATTACTTGGAACATGGTTTCAGATCTACTTTATTCAAAGAGGTAGACTTTTTCTCCTAATGCTTTATAGAGGCATCAAGAAGTCTAAAATCCGACCCCTCCTCTTTGCAAGCAATCCTAATGATCTTCCTCCAGGCAACGTTAAGTGCACAGGACACTCTAGATGGAAGTTTCTGTGTTCTAGTTGTAAGTTTCTTTGAAAAGAAACCCTTAAGCTGTCATCAAAAACCAAACCCAGGATACAGTAAAGAATGAAAACTACAGATGGCCTATAGGACAAAAAGACACCACCAAAACCAAGTAACTGTGAAACATTTACTTGTTTCTGAATTTTCTCATATGGTTTGAGATCAGAGGTAACTAGACCAAAATAAGTGCCCCTATCCTTTCCTCAGGTAGTAGCCAAAACTATTTCTGATGCCACCAATGGAGAGAAATAAGGGATGTCAATAAATTATTGTGAAATTCAGGAACTCCTCCCGTCAGTACATGAAATTAAGAGTGGAGTTAGGGACATGAGGACAGGGCCTCACTATGCTTATGCCAACCTCAAGTGTAAAGGAAAACAGGAGGACATTCAGAAGGGACATAGAAAAAGGAAGGGACACAGTTCTGCTATCAAAAATACAGACAAAGAACTGAAATGGAGGATTTGCGTGGTGGGGACAGAAGCATGGAGGACATGAAATACGAAAACCACAACAGATGTGACAGAGAGAACATCAAGAGTTGTGACACAAAGATAAGGAAGGCCCCTTGTTAAATTCAACACATGTAAGAACCTGTGCCTGAATGACATTGACCATCTCAAGACTCCTAATTGTGAAACATGACTTTGCTACAAGGGTTGGAAATGTTTCTTGAAGGAATAGCTCTCTGGTCTGTTCATCCTCTTGGCAGAAAGATTATGAGTTACTTCTAACTTCTGGCCTTCAAGTAACTCGCGTACTCAGGGAAGCCTTGAGAAGCTGGACATTCCTTCCACTGAGCAGCCTGATAGGCTTCAAAGCATATTTAACTACAAGCTGTGTTACTACAGAGTGGAAAACATTAATCAGCTCTAGCCATCTGGGGAGACTGTGGTTATCATTAAGAATATGTGGGACACTCATACAAAAATTCTTTGCCCTGCCTGCTGGACAAGCTCTCTCATATAGTTTATCTGCTCCAACTGCATGCTTTTGAAAAAAAGCTTGACTAAATGAATACTTTCAACTAGAGCTAAAGGCAAACACTCCACTGGAACTTTGCCCTAATCAATAGTAGCAATGTTCATGTCACATGAGAGTCAGAGGATAGAATATGGTGCTTACTGAAGTCAGCAAATAACCTAATTATACTTAGCCTGCTTCAAGAAGGAGACAAGAGAGGTCTGGTCCACTCACCTATTAATGCAATCATCATTATCCTTATCCCTTGTTTGCTTTCTGCTTATATTGTAATAAAAACTTGTGCCAAATGGAGGGTGCTACTGACCCCTTGTGGGAGAAATACACACTTTAGGATGCACAAGCATCAGTGGGGAAATCGGCTCAGAATTAAGTTTGCCTCCTTACCTCTCTCTCACAGATTTATTTTTAAGGAAAATTCAGTGAAAGGGTGTGTTATAGTGTTGCAAGAGGTCACTATAGTCTCCCAAGTGTATTTTCACAATTTCAGGCAATTTTACAGAAATTAAGGTTTATTAGCTTCTCTAGGGCAGTCAAGTGTCAACAAATCCTAACGGTAGTAGATACTGCACTGACTTTCCCATAACATCAAGTCTTGTATTGTTAAATACTAAAGTCTATACTGTATATACTGCCACTTGGCACAGCTCTCAATTTTTAATGTAATTTAAGCTATTTTAATTGATCATAGTATCAATCCCTAAAGATTACAAAAAAACCCCCAACCTACTATCTCCTGGAAAGCAAGGACATACCACTCTACTAAAAAGCAAACAAAGTATTTAATATCCTGAAGTATTGTCCAGCCAAAACCTTTTCATAAGTATCAAAAAAATTGATATGATTCATTCTTGAAAGTAAAAGTTTTCCAATGCATGTCACTGTCATGAGCACGGCTGCACAAAGTACAACAAGAACTTCAACAATTTTCTTTCTGACAACTTATATTTCCTTTCCTTATGGTGGAAAACCAAGTCTGAAAAGGAAGGCTAATGCTTCTTATTCCAATACGACTGCTAATCTTTACTCCCTAAATGAAACAGAGTATACCCATGAAGAACAACCCTCTCCATTTAATTCATGTCAAATCCAAACGAAATCTCCATGCACTTTCACCACTGCTGTCAAAAACAGATGACTATATGTGGGATACAGCTGGAATGAGTTAGAATAGCAAAGTGCATTATACAGAAATTAACTGCATTACACAGTATTTATAATATAAACTTATTATAATTATTTATATCGTACTGTATGAATTAGCCTTCTCAAAATCTAAACCCATCAATACCAAACACCAGCAAAACCCACAGCTTCCACTGCAATCAACAGCAGGGGCTGAAACCCTCGAGACCAAAGATCAAGTCTTGAACCAATGCCAACACTGCTCCCATCACATCCAATGAACATGTAAGGAGAAATATGTGAACAGCTTGTAAATTCCAAAGCAATGAACAAGAGGCTACTTCAAATGTATTTCAACAATTTGCATTAATTATTTTAAAATAAAGTTTTTTCAAAAGTATTTCAAAACACTATGTTTTCATACAGACCTGTCATATAAACCAAGGCTGAAGAAACTTGAAAAATGAAAAGAAACTGAGAAAGAGAGCAACAAACTTTTTATTCTGTCAGTTCCTTTTTTCACCTGTACACTAAGACAAATAAAAACACTAAGCCATGTAAGTCTGGTTGGTTTTGTTGCCTTTGATTACATAGACTTTTTTTTTTTTTTTTACAAATGCATCCATTAAATTGAATCCTAAAAGTACAAACTATGATGCAGCATCTGTTGTCTCAGAATATGGAAGTTACTGTGTCTGGCAGGAGATGTTTAAATGATCACATTCATGTAGCCAGATCTGTAAAGGCCATTCAATTACAAGTAAACACAGAGTCTAACATACATTTAACAGCAACTCTGGTCAGGAGAACAGTACTATGAACTGTATATTTACAGGAAAATTTGCACATAATCCAGAGATATTTTAAATCAACCTTTTTGTTGTTACAACATAATCCACCTTTCGAACTTCTACTGTGCTGCTTTAACAATGTTTGAGTACCTTGGAGATTCAAAGGCACATAGCACTTCTGATACTTCCACAAACTCATTCTTCAGGAACATATTATAAAAGAACCAGGTTTTTAAAGAACTTTGGACCGCAAACTTTCTCAATAAAGTCTGGTGCACTTTTAAACATTGTATGCCAACAAGTAACCAAGTCTGCAAATATTTTTTCAGGTACACAATTCTCTAATTCCACGGTGACATCTAACATCATTACAACTACGAAGGAGGAAGACAAATGAGTCACCACCCCTTTTCAAATGTTGTGTGCAAAAAAAATCAGTATTAATTCAATCCAATTATACTTTTAAATCAAAGTTCTTGAAAAAGTCAGTATACATCTTATATGACAAGTTTTACTAACCATACAGTTCATCAGCATTTCCTTTGAAAAGCTTAGACCTTGCTAAGCAGTTTTAAAGTAAGCAATTATATAATGCTATCTACATACAGAAATACACTACATTCACACAGGCAACCTTAAATTTTTCCAATAAACAGTCATGTCAAAATCTACAGTTTACTGAAAATACAAAGTTAGTTTTAACAAAAGCAAAGACGTTCATGTGATTCAGTAAAACCTGTTTTCTAGCATGAATAGTTTGCATTCATAAAGACATCAAGGTTGGGACAAATTAAGTATTTCCTAGAAGCTCAAAATGAGACAAAGTTTTCTAACTATGAAATGGCATGCAAACATACTGGTTTGTTGTTGGTTATTTCTCTCTCACTTTCAAAAGATCTACTAGATCAGAGTAAAGCAGGTACTTTTACATGTTTATACAAAGACCTCTCCCTCACACTAAAAATGTCACATACAGAAAATTTTCTCAGCTGTCTTTGACACAAAAGCTGCTTCTGTAAATTTGAATATTATGCCCTTCAGACCCTCACGACCAGTGCAACAATTAAACAGCTTTCAGAAAGCTTAACAATATCTAAATTTGCCAATTTCCTTTACAGAAAGTATATACAAGTTTATAAATCCATGGCAGGGACATTACAATTATATTAACATCAATTCATTAACTGGCTTCAAAAGATACTTGCATTCTGTGAAGACCCTATGGCTGCTGCCCATTCAATAGTTCTATCAAGGCACTGTGCAGTCATTAAATCTCTAGTATTCTCCAAGATGTGCTGAAGAATATTGTGAATGTGTTTAAGTTGTTAAAAAGCCCTGAGTCAGAACTTGCGTATTTACCACAGGCTTAGCTATAAAATGGCACATACTAAAGCTTCTGCAGACAACAGTTTAGCTTTGTCAACACAAACAAGTTATGAAATGCACAAAAAGACAACAGTATGAATTCCAGCAACTTATACGAGACAGGTATACAATGTACTTTGTGGCAAATCACACACTGCTGTCGTATGCAATTTACACAGTAATTTTACAAAGTAAAAAACCTTCCCAATGTATTGAGACATCAAAACTGATGAAGCAAAAGAAAACTGATGCATTCCCCATCCCTTTCCAAAGATAAAGAACAGCTAGAGAAGAATTCAGCACTTTGACAGAAAGGAGGTAGCACTGCTAAAGGTTAGACTGTAGTGTTGTTGGGGTTTGGTTTTTTTAAGTGAAAACTTGACCCATGCAGCACAAAGAACAGGATAGGCTCTTCGGTTCACCAGCTGCTACTGGAAGAGTAAAATTAAATTTCTGACAATTAGTTTTGTAGAGGAAGCTCAGATCACTAGCTGAAAGCAGCTTCTTCAAACAATTTAGTGTTTACACTAACTGCAATTAACACTGCTAAAAATAATTAGACATACATAAACCTTCATCTCTAGAAAATATCTACACAGTAAGTACTTCATTATTTTTAAAAGACCATTTCATGCCTTTAAAAGAAGCTAATATACCAATTGTAAGACTATGCTAACAAGGCACAAGTACTTGTGCAAATCTGCTATATCTTCACCCAGTCCAAGTTAAGAATACCATCTTCTAATCAAACTTTCACATTTACAAAGTAACTTGTTTACTATCTCACCAGTGTAGTTTTCAGTATCCACTTGAGGAAAAAGGGATTTCTCCAAACCCCAACATACAAATACACAGTAATCCAGCAAATGGAAAGTAGGTAAAAAGAGCCCAGATTTTGAGAAGTTCCATATGAGCTTGGGCCACAAAAAGTGATGACACAAGTTTTGGGGGGGGGGAAAAGGTCAAACAGTTATACAAAAATTAACAATCTACAACTATTAAGCTCATTCTGTTAACCTCTTAGGTTGTCTTTACACTTTAAACCACTGTGTAGTGATATGACTATTTATTTCTCTTAATGAATGGAAAAGGAAGTATTTTACTTAAACATCTGAGCATATCTCACACTGAACAATACATATTCTTAGATGTCTTGTTACTTGCTTCAAGAAACAAATGGAGATATTTCATTCCATTTAATTTCAAAATTGCTATTAAATGCTGGGGGATAGACATAACAAACCTTACAACCCTTACATTCTACGATTTTACAGCAAATTAGACATAAATGCCTTACTGATTTTTCTGATTTTCACTTTGCTCAGGTGAAATTTAGACTTTAATCTTTTGCTGAAAACAGATGCACAGTGATATTTCCTCAACTCTACTACTTGTTATGATCCCCTTTGGCTTTCAAGTGAACTTCTCATCCTTCAAATACATGCTATCCAATTAAACATTTGCACTCTGTGCACATTGCACAAATAACAGAATAAAGTGAATGAGCTTACTGTGTTCCTCAACACTAGTTCACCTTCTACATCTGAATGCAAAGAGCGGGTCTGAATATAAATATCTATTTCCATAAATGATACTGGATTTGCACACATTTTTCCTCATTAAGTTTTTTTAAGGGCAAACTGTATTGCCATCTCCAGACAAGATACAGCTCTTCCACCTGTAAGAGCTATATCTAATAAGAGACCTATATAAATCATTCATGCATCTTGGTTAGCTTTTCTAGTTTTTCTAATTCAGTTGTTTTTCTTGGCACCGAAATAGCATCAAGCTGACATACTTCAATTTCAACTTGCACACAACACTGCTGAATGAGTCCAATCACAAACTTCTATGCAGTCACATACATCTGCTGTGATTGCAGTATAGGAGTCTAAAGCTGCTCCTACAGCAATACCTTCAGTCATTGTCTCTGTTTCCATAGGACTGTGATGTACTCAAGTACTGTGGGTGTTAAACAGTAACTTACATCTTCTCTGTTTGAAAGGATAAGCCTAACACAGCCTATCTATGCTACAAGTGTGCCTCCTGCAGACTAGGAATACTTAACACTCAACTCCACTTTCTTTCCCAGGATGCTTCAGATCTGTTCTAACTCAGCTGAATTATTCAACTGATGCTAAGTTGGAATACTTTCAAGTAACTCTGGCTTGTTCCAGCAAAAAAGAATTAGGAAAATGCAAACTGCTATATTGAGGTTTCAGTTTTGAGTTGCATTATGAAGAAGAGATGCACCCTGCATCTGTGCTGACAAGTTTCCAGAGGTCTCCTTGAGAAATTAGGAGGACAAAATATGTCTGCTGGAGACAGAGGAAACCAAGGTACAAATCTGATGCATGACAGACTATAACTCAGAATGGATCATCAAGTGGCACATCCTATTATAGAAGTATTTCCAGGGGAAGCCTGACAAGAAACTGAAGCCTACTATAGAAAATTCAGCTGTAAAACATGTTACCAAAAAAACCCTCAAAAAACCAAACCAAAAACCTTAGTGACGTGCATATCAGCCAAATGAAAATTGCAATGAACACTCAGATGCACAATGGAGTTCAAGTGGAGATATAAAATGCTGAAATGTAAAAAGGCCTTATATCAAAAACTTTCCAAACCTCCTCGAAATCTTGATATTTTAGAATAGGAACCAAGAAGCAAAAACAGGGAAGGCTACTTCATTTGGCCAAGAATACAGATGCAGATTATCTGAGAACAGATGACCACTAGTATACAAAACAGACTACTACAGTGACTCCAGATTGCGATTGTGTCCAATGAAAAAACAGTGAAAATAATGAGGAACATTTGGAATGCTGGGTGAGGATTAAAGATGGCTATTGTAAGGCTGTGTTTTACATGTGTTAAAAGCCACTCTACATACACTTTTCCAATATATCACTGTACTGGTTGCCTGGAAAACTTTATTCAGTGTTTAAATCTTATTGCTTAAAGGTTTGTCTATCTTTACAGTTTATTAGTAATAGTCTTCTGAGATGTTTGCCAATGTTTGCACAATTCAGGCATATCAACATAAGCTTCAGAAGACAGACTGATTTATCTGAAAAGACCACAGTTATATCCTTATCTTTACTTGGATCTTTCCCTGAACTATCCTTTTGTCCACATTTTTGACATATGCAATGAGAATTCAATGATAAAATCATCTTAGCTGCAAGTAAGGCACCTAAGTGACTCCAGCATGGATTTCTTTATTGTTCTGCAAGAGCACGTCCAAATGAAGTCTGCACAATGGCAAAGGGCTACATGAACTATGCACTCAGAAAACTGTCGAATCACTTGGGAGTAAGCACAGATTCCTTTTAGCTACAAGAGATCCTTAAATCAGCTATTTTCTATCACCAAAAAGGATGAAAGGATGCATTTGTTTTCAAAATGTTAAGAGTTTGCAGTCCCTGACAGTAGCATTTATTTTGGGGGTCGGGAGCAGTTTTTTAGCACATCAGTGACAGCAAACTCCTTCAGCCAAATTCAGTTCAACTAGGCACAGCTCACAAAATTCACTGTTCTGTCAGCAATATCTTCATTTGCACTATTACTCAGTAATGCTCACAGATAAGTTCTGGTGTTAACACCCCACTTAGATGAATAACCAATATTAAATATTCTCTTTTGCTGTTGACACAGCTTGCCTGGAGACAATAAAACTCACTTAAAAAGAAAGGAAATCTTGCAGAATCTCGGGTTTTTTTCGAATTCACGGACCCACAATTTTTAAATGGCTCCGCGGGTATATGTTTCTCCATAACTAATATTCACTCATCTGAAAGGGATAACTGACCTACTGCTCAAATGCTCTCCTTTCCACTCCAGTTAAAAGTAATTCCATGCAAAGTCATGTAACGAGCAGAATTATGAAGCTCACTATTTAAGTTACTTAGCTTGAACCTGTTCGACTAAAGTGCAGTTTTGGAAACATAATGTTTCTAGAACAGATTTTTCTTTTTCCTGTTTCCTACACAACCCATCCTCAGGAACAAAGGGCATGATAAAATCAGAATTACCTTAACATTGTATTCTGAGGCCTGACCTGATGGGAATAGTATATTTATTACTACTGTGTATATATTTTGTATTGATTTTTCATGACTGTGTATTTCAAGATAGAAATTACTGTGAATCAAAACTGTCCCAGGAAATGTCAACACTCTCCAGAAAAGCCTAAAGCAAAAAAAATCCTAAATATTTATGTTTGGTAGTAACTGACAATATAAAAAAAACCTCCCTTACATCACTTGACATCTGATACATACATGATACACATGAACAAAACCAAAATAAGATTGTCCCTTTAAACTTTAAGGGGAAGAAGAAGACAGAAAAAAAACGAAAAAAAGACTGCTTTAAATTAGCATTAGGCTTAGATGTTTTTTAAGAGTAAAGCTACAAGCTGACTGTTCAAATACTGTTTCTTTTATTTGGTATGTTCACAGTCTTTAAACAATTACTATGTAATGAACCTGTGCTACAGTATTAGAAATGTTTTCATTAGAACCCTTCACTGCCTTTCAAACTTACAGAGATTTAAACCATCAACATGTCCTTACTCTTCCACAACCTAGTAAAAGACACTGGCCCCTGTTTAATACAAAAGGATCCTCCGTTCGATTGCCTTGCGGCATATGGGGCACTCGCTCATTCGGTCTCCACAAAGTTGACACGTTCCATGGCCACACAGAAAAATCATGTTCTTCAGGCGGTCCAAACAGACAGGACACATAGTCTGGAAAAGATTTTGACAGGTTACACAGTCAGTTGCAGTAGTTATACAGTATTGAATATGCAACATATTAAGTGTTGAAATTTAACAACAAGTATGTCATCCTAAGCATAGCAGATTATTGCCATAGCATAACCCAGCCACTAAGCTAAACTGGGGTTTCTTTGAATCCCATTTTTACTCCACATTGACTTACAATATATGGGCTTTTCCTACTCCATCATGACACAAACAACTATGCAGATTTTTTCTAAATATGATTCCTTTAATTAGGGCAACCTAGTTGTAGGCTGACATCATGTTTTCAATATTATTACCCAAGTTTGCAATGTTAAAAGATTCTTCAGAAACATTCTCCTTTATGACATGTAATATTCTAGAGAACAAAACACAAACAGCTTGATGTATGCAATGCTTGGGTAATGATTTAAAAATTTCTTCTCAGGCCATTCTAGCCATTCATATACTTACCTCTAAATACCAAGCACTTAACACCCACAGAAGGAATAAAAATGTTGTATAATCAACATGATATGTAAAAAATTAGTACTTTGTGGAAGTTATCTAGATTTTCAACCAAAAGAACACCTCAAGTTCCAAATAAAGAACAGTTTAGTAAATCTGTAACCTTAACTCGTAACAGCAGCACAGCAAACTTTTAAAATCAGTTTTAATTGCTGAACGTAAAGTGATAGCCAATGCCCAAAAAAGATCTTTTTAAGTTCTTCAATGGCAAAATTCATTTTGTACCAAGCCACTAAGGAACAATGTCTTTCACCTTTAGTCATGTGCAGAAATTGAAGTTTTCGTAAGGCATGTTCCTTCACCATAAATATATTGCAGCCATATTAGGATTTCATTTATAACAGTTTATCAAATGTTAGTAAATGAACAGATGTTACAACAGATGAAAATTGTTAAGACCATTCTATAGCAGATCAAATCAAATCTAAGATGTCCTCAGATCTAAGACATACTACATATATCTAACAATTATAAATATTGATCTCATACATAATATGAAATACTGACAAGGCTCATATTTCACATAAAAATTCATTTTATCACCATCTTGCACCTGTGACTTGTTTTTGTATTCATCATTGGGACTTTACTTAAATTTGATCATTGCATGAGCGAGAAACAATACCAAGGTACCCTACTCAGAATAACCCTAAAGCACATATTCTATGAAATCAATAGATATTACTTCCTAGGGTAGATAGCTTAATTGAAGACCAAAAAAAATTCAGCATAATTCTGCTTAAGAGTTTAAATTGGCATGGAATCAGGCCAAATTACTATTTTAATCTCCAGGATACTAGTATAATGTGCTAGCAGGAAAATAAAACTTCCAGGTAAAACCTTCAATCAATTGATGTTCAAAAATAACCCTGAAGGAGGTTGTGCTCCAGCTTTGTCAGAACTTCTATAGTACTGTAACAAAACATTCTCAAACTGAAAATTTAAAGAAAACTGTTTGCCAGTCCCGCTCATTTTTCCATTCACACTAAGTCACCATCTTCATATCCCACACATCAATGGGACCTTTAGAGTGTTCTTCCTTCAGTAACTCACAGACTTCAGACATCAGTGAAACAGCTCTTTCTGATGCAATCAACATATAGCTGTGTGACAAGTATCTATAACTTGACAGCATTGACATGATGACCTTCCACAAAGGACTGACAAAGCAAACACTAACCTTATCTTTGGGAAAATCCCCAATGTGTAGCCTTTATTCTATGTTTTAGCTAATTATTTGCTTTTCTGTCTAAATGTAATGACAGAATTACTGAAGTTACAAGAGTCTGTTTCTCTCCAAATGCTACACCATCATTTAAAAATGAAAACATTCATTAAGGGACTCAGAAATAATAAAAAAATAAAATCTGTTGAAACACCATTACTTCGAACTGTTTCATTCAGTAAAGCATAGAAATCCCAATATTTTCATTTTATAGATATGCAGTTTTAGAAAATTACCCAATTTCTCTTGCTTAGTACAAAAGCAGAGTATATAAAACACATTAACTGTTTAATTTCTTAACATGATACTATCTTAACACTTAAGTTACTTCACACTGTAGGAGAACTCAGCTGGCAGGAACAACAAGCTTCCTGTTTGCTACGCAATTCTATTCTGACAGGCTTTTCTCAATTAGTTCAGCAGTTTCCCAGTGGGATACAAACCCAGATAACTGAGTTTTATCCAACTCTGAAGGAGAATTCCTTACTTAACCACCATCTTACACATACTTTTACAGTGAAAGAAAGTTCACTGCAAGCCTTATGTCCCATTTGGGCAGTGGAAAATATGGAGTGAGAAATAAGCAGTATCTGTAACTACTGTACTATTAGTTTGTTAGAACATCCTCTGCATGAAATCCCATTTTTTATCTGCCTGAAACATTTGACTCCTATCTTTTGAAGGAAAACAAATAGTATAAAAAGGCACTACGCATGTTCTATATAAGAATTACTTCTTCAGATAAGTACTCTGGAAAAGTGCTCATTGGACCTCAAGTAGAACTGGGTTTCAAGTCAAATAATTTTTTTGTCACTAACAAGGTGTTTTAAACTGCTTGAAGTATCAATTCCTCACTATCAAAAACAGTTTTTACAACAATATACAGGTGCACAGTGACAAAATAAATTTATTTTTAAGGAAGACGAAAGTGATGTTAAGTATGGTGAAGGAACATACATAAGATATTAGACGGATGAGGGTGATTATGTATGAAATGGAGTGAATGTATTGCAATTACAGTCAAAAGGGTTCACATTCAGGGAATCCCTGAAGAATGGTGTGGTCATCAGATGTGGGAGATTCTGTTGACATCGGCATCACTTCTGCTTGGCACCAGAAATAGTTTTAAAAGCTTGCTGCACTAACATATTAGATTATCACTGAAGGTATGAGTTGAAACAAAGGCTTATACCTGCTGAAAGAGAACAAATTAATTTTAAGTAGAAAAATATCAACTGAACATGAAGACTGAACTGTTACAGCACAAATCAAAAGAATACACAGTGGAATGCTGTGCACAACTTCAAGCACAAATTTAAAAGATGAGATAACCAATTTTAATCAAATCTGACTTGCTACTCACAAGTGGGATATACAACTTGCCCTGTCACAAGACTAAGCACAAAAGACACTAAAGAAAGCACAAGAGTCTCAAGCCAAGAGGCACACGAGGAGTGACCAGATCCATCTCTTTCTAGTCAGAGGCACTGAACAATTCTGGCTGCTGGCTAGGAAATCCCAAAGGTTAGACAAAACCATAGAGAATAAAACAGCATCTAAGGAAAATTGACAAAAACCTGCTGACATCCCATCTAATCAAGACGAAAAACTGTAACATAAATTAGTTTTCTTTTCATATGCCTACACATAAGAATATCAGCATACCCAAACAGAACTCTGATCTTATGTAACTCCTAAAGTACCCTAAAAAAAATACATCTGAAGAAAACAGATTACTTGCATTTAAGCATGCATCTGCATCTTTTGCACGTATCATTTCAAATACCGGAAGAGTAACCTTATTCTTCCCATTCAATGCTAAAAAGTAAAGCAGAAGCTAAAGAGTAGATGCAAGACATCAGAGATGACAGTAACACCCGGAGTTTCTAGGTAGGACAGACATGCGTTTCCAAATGATAATTTTCAATCTGCATGTTCTTTACAGGCAAAAACTACACAGGAACTGTTTTGAATTTCTATTACTGGAGTGCTGGCCCAGTCCCCATATGACAGGAACAGTTCTTCACAGACATTCAGTTGAGCATATCAGGTCTCAAATTTAAGGCATTTAGAGACATAGGCCCTAAACCTGGCAATCTAAATGTCCTAGCCCTTGCTTTCATGCACATGAACAGCTGAAACCAACAATTACCAGGACTAGATGTGATGCTACCATCACTGAACTATTATGGACTGCTGTAAGCCTACTAGATGAAAAGGCAAGCTAGAACACCTCAGTTTCCCGTATCCATGATGTTTCTTCCAACTGTGTTATACACAGGGAAGCAAAAAATCACATTATCAGAGTTCTAAGAGGGTAAAGCTCATTCAACAGTCAGATACTCCAGAGCCCTTACTGCTGAAAGATCTGCAAACACTATACATCATTAGAGAAGACAAACCTTAAACATTTAAATTCCAAATACTCGAATTACATGTACTGTAATTTCAAAGTTTGAACTTGGCAGTCACAGAGTTTTTTGAAGAGTGTGTTCACTCCACCCTTCATATGACAGATAACTGTCAGCCATTGTTCCAAGGCACTTAATGAACAGACAAGTCAAGATTAAAGTGGGCACAAAACAGTGAAGATTATCTATTTTTATCACTGTTCTGTGAAAACAGCTTCTGCTGTTTCCTACACACTCAGGTCAGCTAAACAGTCAGAGCATGTACTGACTGGGCAGAGAATCCTTTTTTAGTCACATCAATACACATGCTCTAACAGATGGATTATCAAACATGGCCACTTGATTTTTTCTTTTAATCCTGTACACATTAAAGAGGACATACAAGCCACATGACACAAAAAATATTGGTCTTTTAACTTAAGTTCAAGAGCTGATGCACTTCAACATTCATTTTGCTTTAAATAATAGAGGATGCATTGGCTTTTTCAATTAACTTAGTGGTCCTTACAATTTTTATCCAGCACTTTTACCTGTTCCTTGATGTCTTGCAACTGTTGCTGCAGCTTCTGTACATCCGCATTGACATTAGTGTTGTCTTTGTCTTTCTGCAAAACTGGAATGTTTCCACTTGCTGTAACGTAAAGAAAATAAAGACATGTGATTATGCAGCAATCTAATGAACCAGGAACAATTATTTCCAGTGTCACAGCCACAATTTTTTAACTAACTGAAATAATGTTAGTCAAACATCTTTGCTATCTAATTAAATTCACTACACCATCACTGCAGTGCATTATCTGCACTCAACAAAGAATTTCTCTAAGTTTAGTGGCAACACTTCTTTGACAAGTATTTCCATAATAATGATGTTTGTAGTCCCTTAATGTTCTCAGAATTCTTATTTGCCAGTGAAGTTCCTGACGTAAATATTTTTTGCCCATGTTTAAAAAAAGGAAGCCAAATCCTTTCACATTTAAATGAATTTTTATCTACAGAGATGATTTTGGTGTTCAAAATTGCACAAGTGTCTTGGAAGTAGTTTGTTCAAAATTTGAACAAGCTCAGATTAATATTCCTATATTTAACTGATCTGGGAAGCAATATTACTATATGAAACAGAAAAATTGTCAAGTCTTAAATTTCCAGTGTGAGAATTGAAAACCTGATTTTAATTATTATTCTTACATTTATCTATTTCAGAACATTATGATAAGAATGAACTAATATGCCAATTCCCAGAAACTCAACTGAAATACTGTGTACCACATATATACACACAGAGCAAATATAAATAATTCATAGAAATTACTCAAAGAAGCCACAAGAAGTTTAAAAACTAGTCAGAGCAGGAGATGTAAAACTGGACATTCTGTCAGCAAAGTTGCTTGTACCTAGATGCAAAATACTTACCATTCCTTCAGAGTTCCACAGGTAAAAAAAAATAAATTTGTTTGCTCATTTGCACAATTACAGACAATCGTCAGCTTTTACTTCTTAGGGCATTAGTAGGTGGCCAAGTCATCACATATGTTTTGGATTTTAGTCTGAATGCTGGAAGCAACTCTCCAGTGTAACGACTGGTGGTGTTACCACATTTGTTGCTACCAATGCAGAAAGTAGTGCAAACAGCAAATGGATACCTGGGTTAACACTGTTTTCATTAAACTTTTCTTCAGAAAGGAGAGAAAGATTTAGATCATTTAAGAGAATGAGAATAAGTTGGTGGAGGAACATGAAAGAGTATGGGCTCTGGAGTCACTCACAAATATCATCACTGGTATCTTCTGTACCTTTCCCTCCGCAGCACATTATGAAAGGCACTCTTCGCTCAACCACTGCCCGACACTGTACACATTTCTTCATCAAGCTTGCACAATCTGAGGGGACAGAGAAATAAATCAACTCTGAATCATTCAGCTCTGAATCAGTTTGTTTATTCACAGTAACTATACAGCAATGATTTAACAGATGCTTATAATACAAAGAACTACTTGAGTTTATCTTCACATAATTTTCTGCAAATCACCACCTAAACAATGCCCTTTTTGGGATTCAAAGGAGATCTATTCTCTATCTCTTTTTAGGATATTTCAAGTGAACAGGTTCCTCTTTCTCCAAATGGATGTCTAGTGCACAAGAATTACAAAGTTAAAAGGTAATCACACATTTGAGACCAGAACTTCCAAGAACGTCCTGGCTATCTGCCTTTTTCTTTAGAACAAAGGATCTCACTAACTGTCTTAATGCTCCAGGTGCAAAGAGGTGCAGCTCTTTACCCTTAAGAGTAAACTAACATCTTTTGATATAATCCTAGAAAGGAGGCTGTAATTTTTTCTATAAACGGCAAGTTATTGTCTCATAAATGCTGAAAGGTTACTGTGAATCAAGAGAGTAGGTCCTACAAAACACACGAACTTGAAGACTCTCTCATCCTGCTTGAACAAGATGTCCAGAAAAAAAATCTGGAAAGAAATCATCTACAACTGTTAAACCTTTTGCTGTCCTTGTTACAGCTTAGACTTGGTAATGTGTATTGCACTGCTGAAATCCTTCACCACAGTAATCAATCTTTTTGTTGTCTTCTTTCCTGGGAAGCAATTCAAAAAACTTCTCTCATCATCTTTCAACTGCAGACAGCGAAAGAGGCCAGATCAGGATAACTACAGTCAGTGATTCAATGTCAGCTGCCTCAGCCAGAACAGAGGAAGAAACCAGACTTCTTTAGCAAGACCAAGTAAGCAGTTACTCATGGGAACGATTACCCTCCCTCTTATGTAGATCCTCATCAATAAGGACTGCTCTTCTCTATGGAAATGACCCTCCAACAGAGCCCTGAAATGTCTGGAGACAAGGTGATAGCTGCATTCCCTCCCATATATACTCAAAACAAAAAAATTTCTAGAGATCTCCTATGTATTTTTTCACTACACAGAATAAATCAAAGTGAAACATAACTGGCGCTCTTTGCAAAGATACATGATGTGACTTTTGGGGGAAAATACAGCCCTTGGGCAAATCTGTAGATTAGTAATGAAACATATCAAGTATTTATTTACACTACTCTTTTAAAACACCATCTGCATATCTGAATGCCCTCAAGAAGCTGCAACAAAACAACAAAATTAATTTTAATTACTTCCGAAGTGTTAATGATATACAGTAGGCTTCTATAATGTGAGCAAGCCTATTCACAGTTAAATAATTGAGATGAAAGAGCACATGCTTTCTAAATTTTTGAAAATCTCCACTTTGTCCTGTTACGGTGCACATGGCTGTCTTAAAGGCAGACCAAAGTCCAGAGTCCTGGTGGACAGCCACCAAGATCTAAGGGTCAGCCCCTTACACCCAGTTTATGCATGAGTTCATGCTCACTCATCACTCCTGTTTAATATGCATAAATTCTAGAAATTTCTTCTGTATTCAGTACCCCATTGGCTCCCTGTCCTAATTCCCTCCTCCTTGTTATCCCCATTGGTTGTCATATTGGTTTCTCCACCCCTTTTCCTTGTACTATAAGAATCTTGGATTCTTCCCTCAAACTGTTCTTCATCCCTAAACCCTCCAATAAACCTGTTGGAACCTGTACGGGGAACCCCTCTGGTGCCTCTTTACCTCTGCTGACGCGCTAACACCCGCTGTGCTTTCCTGGGCAGATCCCAGACTGCAGCGTCATTGTCCTCCAATTATTAGCAGCATGACAAATAATACCAAAATTCTGATGATCACACCAGACTACCAAGTAAACTGAACCTGAAATCATATTACTCATGATCTTTTAGCAATCTGATTAAAAATGTTCTGTTTCATGATTACTTCAGAAAGAGGTTTTGTCAAGTTACTCACTTTCACAGGCACACATATGACCACACGGCTGGAAGAGCACTGCTGCCTTTTTGTCTGAACACACTACGCATTCTTCAATCTGCGAAGAACAACACACACGTAAGTTTATCTCCTGCTCTATACATTAATTTGCAAGGCACGTGGACTTCAAGAATCTCCATCTAGTGGGGTTTTTAAACTAATTTAGCACCTCAAAGTGCAACTTAAATAACACTAACTTTTAGGAACACGTATTTGCTGGCAATTTGTACACATTCAGTACAAGGACAAGCACAGAGAAGCAGTTAGGACAGCATACATTTCTGTTTCTTTATTCTTTTTCCTTCTTTTCTCCTTCTTCTCTCCTTCCACCACATATACCTAAATCAGGGTTGTTCAGCCTGGAGAAGAGAGGTCTATGAGGCGATGTTATTACAGCCTTTCTGTATTTAAAGGGGGCTTATAAGAAAGATGGGAACAAAGTTTTTTGCTGGGCCCACTGCAATAGTACACAGGGTAATAGTTTTAGACTAAAAGAAGGCCGATTTGGACTAGATATAAGAAAGAAATTTTTTATTATGAGGGTAGTGAAACACTGGAACAGGTTACCCAGAGTGGTGGTAGATAACCCATCCCTGGAAACATTTAAGGTCAGACTGGACAGGGCTCTGAGCAACCTGATCTCATTGAAGATGTCCCTGCTCATTGCAGGGTATTAGATGTCAGTTACACGACTGTTTTTAAAGGCCCCTTCCAATATTCTATGATCCTATGAAATTCACTTAAAAGGTACTTCTACAGAAATGTTTTAATATTCTGGGTTAGGGTTTCTCAAGTCTTTTAATGTGAGCACTGTATTTATCATGGAATCATTGAATGGTTTGGGTTGTAAAGGACCTTAAAGATCCTCCAGTTCCAACACTTGCCATGGGCAGGGACACCTTCCCATTAGACCATGTTACTCAGGGCCCCATCCAACCTGGCCTTGAACACTGCCAGGGATGGGGCATGTATAGTATGATCATAGACATCATATACAATTCCACTGATACTGGCCTGGACCACTTCTCCCAGTTCATAGAACTGTGGTCCTGATCATTTCCTAGCCTTGCAGATATTACTGTAAGTTTTTATACAGAAAAGTATAACAGAAGTATTGACCAGATATTCCAATCTCTCAAACTACTTCAGCAAAAGAAATCAAAGGAAGGTTATCTACAAAGCTTAGCTTTCACCTGGAAAAGCTGATTTCCATAGCTTCTTTAAATGGATGAGTAGGGGCAGAAGCCTCACTTTGCTGCTCCAAATCACCTGGTGGCAGAACCCTTTCACTGACTATGAAGCCTAGAGAAAAGGAGCTCCCACTATGTTAACATCTGGCTTTTGAACACACACAGTACAGAACAGTGAATGGTGCAAGAAGAATAAGAGGGTGAGTAGTAAAAACAGTACAAAGTTATATTTACAATTCTTATATTTACTCTGAGGTGGAGGAAAAAAACAACATGCCACAGAAGCAGACTAATCAAATATGTTTGGAAAAAGTAAATAAAAAAAAAATTTAAAAAAAAATTCTTTCCTAAAAAACCAACCAACAACCACCCAAAAAAAAAAACCCCACACAAAAAAACCCAAACCAACCCCCCCCAAAAAAAACCAAACCCAAAAAGCTAAAATAACCCAACCAAACAAAAAAAGAACCCCAAATCCAAACCAAAACCAAACGTAAACCCAAGTGCAGAACATGATTTTTTTTTTTGACAGCTAAAAAAAAACCAGGACAAGACTTGGTGATTACAAGGAATAAAATAATTCCTCAGAAAAAACTCAGAAAAGCAAGGGGGATGTACCCATGTAGTCAAAACTACTTGGAAGTAACCACTTGAGAAACCTTGGTCTCCAAAATAGGGCATGACTGGTTGATACTCTGAAGAAAAAAGTGTAATGAAACTCATGTTTCCAAACAAAGAGAAGGTGAAAGCTGAAAATAATTATTAACTACAAAAACAAGCACATATTATCTCAGTTTACAGCCAAATCATCTTTCAAGCAGCCCTAAGGAATGAAAGCACTCAGAGGAACTAAATATTACTGAGGGAAATTATACTTCAGAAAAAACAGCAATTTATCTTAACATGAACAAAAGAATACCATGGCAGGGGGGAAAAAGTCTATTTCAATAATGCATCCTCAGGTGACTGTATTAGGAACTCTGAGGACCTGAACAATAAAGACATTGCAAAGCAGGGAGAGGTGGGTATGACAGGCAAACAGAAAAGAACAAGATATCATTATGATGCAAAATTAATTCCATCCAGAGAGACGTGTAAGGCATAGTACCATATAAAATAAGCTGTATATTCCCTTGACCTCTTTTTTCCTTTTTTCTTTTTTTACTTTTCCATTCAAAAAGAAAGAGAACCAATAAACTTTGGAGGTTTTTACCTTTGTCCTAGATTGAACTTGTTCTTTACAGATGAGGCATTTTTTCACCCGTGGTGAGCACAAGGAACACGTGGCAATGTGGCCACATGGGCCAAACAGAGTATCTCTCTTCATGTCTGAACACACCATACATTCTTCTAAGGTTTCAGAATCATTGTTGATCATAGATGGACTTCGGGAACCAACCTGGCCACTACAAAGAAACCTTGCAGTCAGACTTCTAAGAATTAAAAAAATCCACTTAATTTAGAATGCACATTATCTGGCTGCTCATATACTCCAATGCACTTGGGCATCAATGTATGATCATAAAGCAATCTGAACTGCCTTTTCCAAGAAGTACAGTTGACACTGGAGTGTAAGGTCACAGATTTGGATAAAACACTGCACAGAAACAAGACACACAGGTCAGGACAGTGTGTCACGAACGCCAAAAGCCGCTCCCTTTCATCCTAAGAGGCTGCTTTACTAACAGACACATGCCCTGTGGTTCCTATCCGCAGACGCGGCACCTGGGCCTCGCCCGGCCCCTCGCCCGGCCCCTCGCCCGGCAGTGCCCGACCCCGGGCCGGAGCTCCGCGCTGCGCTGCGCTCGCCCGCAGAGGGCGCGCGTGCCCCACCTCCCGCCGCTCCCGCCCGCCCGCCAAGGGCGGCGAGAGGAACAGCCGAGGGATGAGGCCGGGACAGATGGACACACACACACAGACTCCGAAAGGAAATAAGCCCCTTGCTCCTTACCAGGGCAACGTCAATAAAAACAGCCGCTCTCTGTCACGTTTTAAAACTACAGTTTTGATTTTCATACAGAAATTAAGGATGAGAATAATTTATGGCAACAGCGGTGGAACACAACTAGGACAAAGTGAACCATCCGACACTGCATGGATCTGATAACACTGCATTTCAGTGAAATCGTAATTCCTAAAGACATCAGACCTGGTTCTCTTTTTACAGAATCATACAGCTGTTCAGATTAACAGGTACTAAGTAGGTCATTTTCTCAAAGCAACATCAACACTGAATTCATACCAGGTTATAGCAGGCTTTGCCCATTTCAGTCATTAAAACTTGTATGGACAGAAATTTCACAACCTCCTAGGCCAACCTGTTTTCAGTGCTTAGTTATTCTTCCAGTGATTTTCTCCTGACCCCCTTGTGAAGTTCTAGCAATCTCCACCTGAAGATTGTCACCTTCCCATTCTCCCCCTTCCCACACTAATATGCATGAAAGTCCACTAACACTTGGATAAGTTTCAATTAATGTATTTCTGAACAGCATTCACCATACCAAAAAACCCTAAAGAATTAAAAGTAAGAAAAAAAAAACCAAAAAACCTACACACAAAAAGCCCCACCAAACCCCCAAACTTGTATGTTTTAATTAGCTATTGCTAATTAAAGGCACAACATTTTAAATAAATCAGTTAATCTGTGGAAAGCAGAGATTTGGAAACTGTATATTTTATGAATATACAAACCTGACTTTTTCTTTGTGACATTTAGCCAGTGCTTTGCAGAGACTTGGATCAGGGCAGAGATCAAGAGGGGACTGACCCTTCTTGTTACGAATGCCAAGGTCAGCCCCATTGGCTGCCAGGAAACAGGCAATAGATGCAGCACTCTTCTTCTCTGCTCCTTGAGTGCCAAGTCCCATTATTAACTGAAAGAAAACAAATACATAAGCAAGAAAGACTCTCTAAACAGTTCAGAATCGTCTGGCTAAAGGAAAGCTACTTGACACGCACACATGCACATACATGCATAAATCTGTAAGCCAAGGAAGAGTCTCTGGAACTAAAATCAAAACAATTGCTTCGTTCTGAGTCAGCTATACTCAGTTTTCCTTCAAGCAACTAAGATTCAGCAAGGAATACTTCAACTACTGAAGCACTCAATCTCCTGCACACCTATACTCACATGTGAAGTGGTTGTCCTTCTATGCAAGCACTGTAAAGGGCAAAGTTCCAGCGGGTATATTCAGAACACACTTCAGTATACTCAAATTTCTGAGTTCAGACAAAAAGCTACCACCACACTTGGACTGAAAACACAATTGAGCAGAGAAATGAATGCACACCTACATTTAGTCTAGCAAGTAAAGTACCTGCCCAAGAAAGTAACTGAATTTCAGTCTTTCTCAACCTGGATGGAGTAACACTCATACACTGTCCCTCTTGTCTAATCACATAATGCTACTTTGCCCTTTTACAGCTGTTATTGTATCCTTGTGTTACTGCTTCACAGGGGCAGCTAGAAACACTAAGTCTCACTACCATAGCCCATCAAGGAGAGGGCTACTCCAGAGCATTCTGGGCTCTGCTCCCAACAGCTTTTTCTATTAAAGCTTGATCAGATAAAATGCATTAAGTATAACACAGACTACACATAACACAGAACTGCTGGCATAAGTAAGAATCCCTCAGCAAACTACATTACACTGTATTCAAAGGAAGAGCTTCAGCAAAGCTAGGGCAGCTCCAACGCAAGGAAAACCAGTTGCCTAGGGAAGCATTTTTTAAAACCTCAGCCTATACATTTGGAGTTCTTTAATTAGGAGTTCTTATATCAATATGTATGAGTTTCTTCTCCTCCCAGCTGTACAATCACCACAATATGTTGGATGGAAAACTTAAAAATTATTTAAAGAAATGGGGTTCACTGCTCATAGCACTTGAACACAGAACTGTTTTTCAGAATGGTACCTAAAATGAGTAGGGCTTTGTGTACTATCAAGATTGTTCACAATAGGCATTTTAAATAGTCTACCAAAAAATCAACTGAAGAAACCTGACAAAAATTGTTTTAGGTACGACATAAAATATCCTGAGTTGGAAGGAATTCACAAGCATCATCAAGTTCATCTCATGCCCCTGCACAGGACAGCCCCAAGGTTCACACCAGGTGCTTGAGATCATTGTCCAAAAGCTTCTTGAACTCTAGCAGGCTTAGTGCTGTGACCACTTCCCTGGGGAGCCTGTTTCAAGAAGCCTAATGCTGGCATTCAGAAAGAACTACTAAAAAAAAAAACAAAAAAAACAATGTTAAAGAATTCCTTCGATTTAGTTCCATTTATGAAGTAAGTTCATGATTATCAGTAAAAAGTATTGTTTCATATTTTAAACAGTGGTCAAAGTAAAAAGTAACAAATGGTACAATTTCAATGAGTTGCTGTCCAACCAACTTGATCAAATATGAAAAAACCCTAAAATCCTGCAAGTGAGATATTTTTTCAGTTATTCAACTGAAACAAAAATAGAAATAATTATTTGTTGAAGTACTATGTACTACAAAGAGGCACCCCTAGAGATCTCAGTAGGTTGGAATCTCCAAGACAGCAGTCCAAAGTTAATTAAAATTTAGCCAAGCAAAAATGAGCTCTAAAATACTAAATATTTACAGAGGTGCGTTGCTATCACATAGCCTAATGAAATTTGACACATTTCCTAACCTTTAAAGGAATTAATGACGAATAATAAAAAACCTCCCAAAACAATCCCTGAATTTAAGTCACCGCATTTACGAAAAGAAAGCCTTACTGATTCCCAGGCTAAATTATTAATCCTATTTATCTTCTATTATCCATCACCTGTATTCACCATTCCACGCAAGACAAATTACCAACGTGTCCTTGGATAGCTTTAAAGGTCCAGATGCCTGCAAATATTTTCACAGCCTTGATTCTGTCTTTGTTGATACTCAATTTTGAGACTAAGGTGGCTTAATATTTAAAACCGTTTAAAGGTAAAATCTAGTTTATAGAATTTTTACCTTACTTTCATTTAAATAAAGGTAGATAGGTACAGGTATTTTTTTCATTTACTGTTTTCCACAAAACATTTTCAAGATAGTTTGATTTGCTGATCATCTTAAAGCGTATTCACATGCATTCACTCCATCTTTTACATTTCACATAAAATAAAAACAAGCAGGTTTTCATCTCTTCTCTGACAGAACTTATCTTCTCCACATCACTTAAACCTCCCAAATTTGTTAGGCAAAAATTTTCTCTGCAGCTAAACAAAGTGCAAAGAAATGACCAGTAGTTTGATCACACTAATAAAGGAGAGGAGGTATTAGTTGATCATGATTTTTCAAAACTTTAAAACATATTTAGGTGATCAGAGATACAATGATGAGGGAATTTTTTTTCTTTGTTTCTCGTGATATCTTTTGCCTGCCCTTTGTCTTATTACTTGAATAGAAATTTAAAAAATAAATTACACTTTTGGTTTAAACCAAGGATACTTGTCAGATGAAACTAGAAATAAAACTTAATTCTCTAAAACCTAAAATCCCACCACAGAGAAGTTTAAAAGGTGATGGAAAAAAACCTCTCTTCTTGCGCTCAAACCCTCAAAACCCAACACACAACTCTAGTTTCATTGTGGATGTCATTAATAAGAATCGCCAGATAAACCAATTCATGAAATGCTGAATCTGAGAAAAAAAATTCATCTCCATTTCATTCATTTCACAGTTAAATACATGAACACAAAGTATTCTGGCCACCTCTCACAGAGTCCATTTCAGATCATGGAAACAACTGAGCTGTAACTGCTCTTCTTGTCTCATTTAAAAGGACACAAGCATTTTCTTACACATGCTAGTCATATTTTAAATCTCTTTCAAAGCTTATTCCTGTGTATTTCAGTGAGAACAAGTAACCAATTTTAAAAAAAAAATTGTACAGTGGAATATTGCTTTGAACAAAGGTTTTTAATAAAGTTGGTGTGTTTGTGAAACGCAAAACCATCAACCTCAGCTGAAATTAGAAAAAATATTATACTGGTAACTAATGGTTCAGCAGATCTGATCGACCATTATGTTGTGCATCTTTAATATCTAAAGAAAAAACTGTTTGTTTTTCTAAATCCAAATTGCTCCAGAATTTTATTCCTCCTTTGTCTCTCAGGTAAACTATAAACTTCACCTTGGCATATGGGCTTTTTGGGCGTGAGAGTTTCTTTTTTTCAGTAAAACATTCTGACTTTTATTACCTGGAGGCTTTTTGACTATTTCCTTACTGCAGAAAAACTTCTGAAATGAACTCTGTCAAAAATATACATATCAATAAATATACAAAATTAAGAATGCCTTGTGTTAACAAAACATACTTTCAGAAAGTTATAGAAGCAACTAAACAAAGCTATAAAGACATGCAAGATGCTCAATCACAGAAAACTATTTCAGTCTTATTCTGTACTGTAATACTGTTTAATTCTCTTTCCAAAAAAGCTTTGGTTTTTTTGGCAGCCACATGTTCACTATAGAAGAGAGATTTGTAGAAATATTTTTGAACTACATAACCCTCTTTCTTTTTAACAAAGGTAATGACTCCATGTGAAAAGCCACATATAACAACATGATTTCTGCCTACACTGCAGTTTAATGTAGAATGTCTACATAAACTTATGCTGCCAAAAACCAGTCCAACAGTACAGAACTAGACAAACTAGACAAAGAGACAAATATACAGGGGGAAAAAAGGAATAAATAAATATGTTTTATTTACTGTGTTCTTTGATGGCTCCCAAGCAGTATCTACCTTGCCCACATCTTGCATGTCTTGGAGCTGGCGGAGCTGTGACAGGGTGTGGTGTCTCAGAGCTTCATGCAGGGGAGTATCCCCATCTTTATCCTGAATATCCAATTTAGCACCTGCACGGACTAGGAGCTGAAAAGAGAGAGAACTCAAATTAAAAAACAAAAAAACCCTCCCTATTTAGAACTAATTTCAAAAAACTATGGTTTAGGATTCTCTAGGGGATTCAAAAGGGCTGCTCTTATCTTGCTACAATTCACAGTTAAATTTATTTAAATTTATTTCCCATATCTGGAGCTCAGTCCTTAACCAAAACATTTATCTGTCTCAAATATCAAGCTTATTTCAGCAGAAGCCTAATGCTTGTCTGTTCTTTGAGTGCTACAAAAGACAATTTTAGAGGATTCTTCCAACTTTCTTAGACTTCAATTCTTGTAAGACAGCCTACAAACAATGTATTGTATTACAGCAATATGTGCAACACTTTATAGACAGGTATATATTCTTTATGGTTAAGCTTCAATGACCTCAAAAATCACCACTTTCACACCATGCTAAACTTTACAACTTGATTTACAGTGTCTTCATATCAGCAAAGTAGTTAAGCACATACTTCGGTTTACCCTAATTCAGCAGAAGACATAAAAACCAATGACACTATTAAAAACTCTCTCAGAACACTTTGGAAAGTAATGAACTGTAAGACTTGTCTCCAGGGCTAATTTTAGACACTCGTTTCTGGTCACATGACAAACCAAGCACAAGGCTGCACAGGCCCTCCTATTCCTATAGCCTTTGCATACAGCCCTTCCTAATTCAATCCACCAGAACTTTCTTAAATACGCTGTTAGACAAAACAAATCAACACATGCTGACAAAGAAATACCAACTGCCCCTAAAAATTAAACCCCATCACTGTCACCATTCAGAAACCTGTAGGCAGCAGCTGAGGTTTTAATTTAGTTTTTGAGCTTTTGCTACTCTGCAAAATTGGGATTAACAGTAGAGACAAAAGGCATAATCTAAAACCAGAAATACAAGAAGAGGGATCTCCGTCTTTGGAACCCACATGCTTGCAAGGAGCTCAGCTTCTCAGAACCAAAGAATTTCAGACTTTAGAACAGGCTAAAAGGAAAACAGCTTAAAAGGAATTCAAAGCCTAATTTTCAAGGAAGTATCTGCCTCCAATTATTCGCAGCTTATTTTCCCCAACCTTTTCTTCCCCAAGTGAAACCAAGAAAACAAGCTAATAGTGGAGACAGTCAAGTCTCAACTTCTTACACTCTCTAGATGGATTTACTCTGGCCCAGTTTCTTATCTCATATTCATATCTTGTGTCTGCCACTAGCTCTTTACTGCTTAGAGTTTCTCCTGGAATCCTTGACTACCATAGAACTTCAGAGACTTTACAGAAGTTTAAAAATAAATAATTTTTTAAAAGGCAAACCACCACCCTTTGTCATGGCAGTACGGCTTTTAAAACAACCCTGCTACCTTTGACCACTATTCCACAAATGCCTGAGGGTACAAACCCAGCCCTGGAAGGTATCCAACAGGAATTAATTTTGAAATATGGAGCCAACATGTTCTTTGCATGGCTGCATGAGCTATTTTAGGACTTCTTAAAGTTAATCCAGCTCTGAAAAACGGATACTCTACAGGGTCATTCACTTAAACATTCTCAGATATAAGCATGTCAGTCCAATACACATACTAGTTCTACATGCCTACCCTCCTGCTCATCTGCTACATTAATATTGTATTCCCAGGTACTCTGTCCCTTCCAGAAGGGCACAAGAGTCACCAAACACAGCTGCCAAATAGCTTGCAGGATGCAAGTGGCACTGACTCTAGGAAACCATTCTTCTGGTAGCAAGCAGTTCCAGATATAGGGCCATATCACATGTTTCACTGTAATGGGATCACATCCATCAGCCCTCAGAGAGGGAGAAACCTTATGGTAAAATAACGCTTAACACAATACAGGTGTGCATAGGGGGGACAATTCTCTGTAGGCCTGAATAAGAAACAGTTTTTCATATTAGATGACTCTACAAAGACAAAAAAATTACGCCAAAGGCCAAGGCCAGATTGATGTACCCACTCTGAGAGCAGTGAGTGCTCTCTCTGAGCCTCAAAAGCCCACAGCAGCAAGGCAAACACTCAGTCACACAGGTCCTGTATGACAGTGCACACAAGCCAGAAATGGCAAGCTACGCCAGACTCACACTTCCTGTGCTGGTAGCAAAGCTTTGTTAAGTTGAAGTATTAACTTTTTCAATGATGCAAGCAAAAAACCAGGATAGCAATCCTTTCACCAACAAGGTACTACTGTTACTGCTTATAGCTCTCCCAAGCTAAGAGCAGAGAATGTTAAACACTCAGAGACTGAAAACTAGTTAAGGTCATAAAAAGATGTTTCGTGTTACAATCTGCAAAAGTTATGAGCAAGAATAATTACTCAGACAGCAAGGGCATCAGAAATGCTATTTGAAGGTCCCTTTACAGCACCACAAGATTCAGATAAGTAACAGCAGAACACATTCTTCCTTAATCAACAAGAAGGGATGCTGGAATTGGCAACCACACAGAGGAAACCATAATGTACATGTACAAAAATTTAGCATTTCTGAAGTGTCATTCATATTGCTGACTGACCTTCTGTGCAAGTTGGCAGGCTTCTGAATTAAACAAAATGCATCAAACATGCAGTGACTACATGTTGTCAAATAATTTTTTAAATGTTCATGAAGTATCCATATTTTAACAGCTACCATCAGCTTTAGTCAAATGCCATTAACCATATGGCTTACTGCAAATAAGATACTTACCCTAACAATTTGTGTATGCTGTCGTTCAACAGCAAGATGCAGAGCAGTTTGCTGGTTAACATTTTGGATATCCAGGTTAGCATTGCCCTGCAAGATATTCAAAGCATTACAGCATTACCATCCCAGAAATTCATCTACAGGCAAAGCAGTCCATTAGGACACTGACTTATGAACCTGAATATGATTCCTAGTTAGGGGATTTGAGAACAGAAGTGATTAAATACTTTAATCATTCACTGTACAGATGATGAAACTAGGTATCAAATTTTTCAGTCCCTCGGCACCATTAGGCCATTGCAACAATCTCAAAGGCAAGTTTGACCTTTAGAGCTCAACACGTCCTTCCCTGCTCCACTGCTTCTGCATTGCAACTGCAGGCGTAAAGCAGCCAACTATTTTCACGTCAGATGGTTAACCAAAGCATGACATTTAAATCCTCCTGAGAAAAGAGTCCTTCCTACCTGATGCACCAAAAGTTCAGCCACTTCCACATGATTATTGAGAGCTGCCAGATGTAATGCAGTGTAACCATCATCTTTTTTCTCGTCAACAATCCACGGTCGTGGTAACTTGGACAACAACACACGCATCGCACTGAAAAAAACATGCAGAGATGGCATAAACACCCCTACAATGTATGCTGAGTGACAACAGTAGAACAGTATTAATTCTCAGAACTATGTAGTAGTTGCTAAAATAACCTTAATATTTTTTCAAACAGAGGAAGTGGGTGAAAAGCTATACCAACAGTTCCAAAGCACAATAATTTCATGTTCACTTCCTTCTAGTTAAAGCACACATACAAACCATACAATGCCTGCAACAGTGTGAGTATCAGGATTGTTTTTTAGAAGAACGTTATCTAGCAGTAAAAATTACCTTAAAAAAGTATTCAAACAAATTCTGAAACGTAGACAAAAGAATTTTCTCCTTAAAAATCTTTATAGTGTCCTTTACTTAAGTATTTAATGACCAAGTTCCACCACATTAGATTTCTTTAAAATCATCACTTTATAAACTGATGCCATGGGCTGTAACGGTTAAAACTCAGCTTCTGAGAAAAAAAATGGAGCAAGATCTCTTAAGCATAGACAAAATGAATGCTGAAACTGAAGTGAGAACTAGTGGGAAATTTTCTTAACATATAATGGTTGAGTATAACATACCATGGCAGTGTCTGGTAGTCAGAGGGTAGGTTGGGGAAAAGCAACTTGATTACTACAAGTATTAATGCAGACCAAAATCCATGAAGTCCAAAGACTGAAGTGTTAAGGGTATTAACAACACAACACTAGATAAACAAATTGCTCAATCTTGTATTCTCCGAGAAACAGTTTTCTTCAACTTACATGTCTTCACTTAGCTTTTGGAATACATAAGTTACCAAACTTAAATCCCTTATTATCTTATCTTTATAAACAGCATATGCAGCTCCCTTATGACAGTTCCTTAAAGACAAACAGAAAACCAGAAATCGCTACAATCTTGTGCCAAGAAACCTCTTCTGTCATCTGATGTTTCCTGACTGTTGAAGGAACATGCTATCTACAGGAGAAACAGAGCTTCTGCACAGAATTCAAACTTTAAAAATCCAAGTAATAGTTGCTAATGCAAGTGAAGCTACTTAGTCACACAGTGCCTTGCAAGACACATAATGTATCTGAATTAAACAGTTCTTCATTAGAGTTCTGGTATCAAAAACGTGGGATCTCAGTAACCCTCAGAAATAGCCTCATAAATTGAGCCTCTCAGCTTTTACTTAAAAATACTCTCAACAGGTATGAATGACTGCCCTGTCAAGTAATAACTGAGCTCCCAGTTCATTCCAATCATCTGTCACCTTGAACATCCACAGTGAGGTGAAGTGCTATTCACTCCTAAGCTGTCTTTTTAGAGCACGCCAATGAGTTTCCTACAAAAAAAACCCCTAAAAGCTGTGTCTGGGCACAGCTCACCCTAATCAGCCCTCCTAGAAAGCAGAAAAGTCTGTGAGGTAGATTTCTGTACCAGTAAGGAAGTACACTCCTTCCTACACACTGCTCAGATGCTCCCATAACAGATTTTGCTTATTAAGCATCTCCAAGTTCTCCTGCTACTGAGCACACAACATAACCCTTGGTTTCACACTTATGCTCAGCTGCCAGGATGGTGCATTAAGTGACACTTTTTTCCCCCCCAGAATCAGAGTGTCTAAAGGAACCACAACCAACCAACTGCATCTTCAGGCCACAGGATCATACAAACCCACAGGAAACCAACTGCTTTGTGGAGCATCTACAGGCAGGCTGTTCTGGATGTTTGTCCTCCTCGGAGTGGACAGAAGTCATTGTCAGCCTCCTAGGATTTTTTATTTTCCTGGCACAAAACTTCTCACTTCATCACAGTCCAAATCACTTATAACACAGCAATTTAAGACCACAGCACTTAACAGATTGCACATTGCTCACTGTGAGCCATTGCTCAGCTTCTATTCGTAACACCTTCTACAGCTCTCTCACATGCTAGGAAGAAAAGACTAGAATACTTCAGAAAAAAAACAAACAATGGCAACATTAATTCTTTGAGACATTCACTTATGCAGGAGTTTTCAAAATTAAGCATATAATTTAGAAAAACTCAAGTTACTAAAGCTTTATGAAATGTGGCAAAATAAACCAATATCAGTTGCACTGATAAACATAGTCTATTTTGTAATGAAATGATGCTGTATTTTCAAATGTTGGCACCATCAGAACTGTTTAGCTGCTTTAGGGAGGGAGCAAGTCTGGAGCACTATGGTTTGCTTGGTAGCTGGACTGTATGCGGGCACACCATCACACCAGCTCTTCAGAATGCTGGCCTGATACAAAGCACACAGTACCAACAGCACAACAAGCCTTCTACAGTGGCATCCCACAGGGCATCATGTCATGTAAGCTCTTTATCCTCACCCGCCAGGCTCAGTGCTTCTAAAGACCCCATAAAGCTCTAGGGTATCTACTGTGAATAGTCTAAAAAACACAATAAAAATTCCTGAAAATTCCCTTTGACTGACAGAAGCAATATGACTACTGTGAGCAACCAGGAAAAGGTGAGGCAACAATAACCAAATAAAAAAACCCCAAGAAATTTTTCTTAGAACTGCAACTACAACTTGAGGAACACTATGGAATGGCATCAACACTTTACTCTTGTTACAGCCAGCTTGTCTCCAAAGTAGCTCTAGTCACTACTGTCCTAACCAACTCAATGATACTTTATATCCTTTTCCTCAGTAAGGAAATAAGAAAATTGCCAACTCCACAGATAAATAAAATTTAAAGTACATTGACACACTTTATCAGATGCCTCAATAAGTAAACGTACTTCAGAAATACTACTGACATTTAACTCATCTCATCTTTGAAACAAAAATAAGAAACCAACTGACTCAGTATTTTGTATGCTGTGAAGAAAAACCACTCATCTTAATATTTGTGTGAGTGTTATCCTTACCAGATCCTTTTTTAAATCTTTAGTTTGCTGTCTTACATTAGAAAAATTTTTATCTGAAGTTTGACTGAAAAATATTTGGAGGTATCTTGCTTTCAGAGAAATGAGATGCCTGCTGCATTTCTGGATGCTTTTAAGACGCATTGGTCTTACTGGAAAAACAGAAGGACCACCAAAACAAATAAATGGCCTCTGTGTGGAATAGATTTTTATCTTACTGTTCACAGCAAATCATCAAAGGGCCAGGAACCACTACTGAGTTGTTTCTTTTTATTCAGAAAAAGACTCTATCTCTCTTCCAGACCATGCTGTATTACTGGACAGCAGGACAGAAGGACTGTTTCATGGAATGACACCTTAAAATTCTGCAAGATACTAATGTACTACAATGGTAAATTCAGCTCAGTGGCTACATCTTCCTCCTCATTAGATGAGAGGTAGTTTCTTTCAATTTTTGCAGGATTTTCTAGAGCTGCTGCCAAAATTTTGACAGCTAAGTGGCTACCATTCAGAGCAGCACTCACTGGAACAGGCATACATTGTATCGTAAAAAGTCATATTAGTGAATTGATGTTGCCAATTACACAGTAATTCTTGATTCACTCTTCCCCATGAAGTATTACAGAAGAAGCTGGGATGTACTGCTCTGTTTTTAAGACCACAACATAGATGTGAAAACTTGCTTTTATCTTATATACATTAAACAGCCCACAGACTGCTTCCACTGTAGCTGTACTGAAAAGATCAAGAAATCAGCAAATCTATTAGTTTATTATTATTGAAATTAGTTTATTTATTATTGAAATCTATTCAAACTATCCCCTTCAGTGTATTCAACAGTAACAGATTACATGACTGACTGAGGAGCTGCAAAGATTATTGATGAAATGTTCAAACCTCTTCATTGAAACACTGAACTTATGCCATCACTATGCTGTTTGTCTATTATTACTAAAGAATCACCAATAAAAAATTTTGTAACAGGTAAGCTTTGGTATTTGTTGGTCTGCATTATTTTCACCTTAGCACGAAGCTCATTAAGATTTTGGGCCTTTTTTAGCTGGGTGACCATTTGCAACTTCCAAAAATTTCTAATGGAACAACAAAAGAAAGACTTCAGTGAGAATTTTTGAGGGAGTTATCTGTAAAGCTTAATAGGGATGAGTAAACTATTGCTTCTTTTCTAGGAGCTAAACATCTGCTCAGTCAAAAAGGAACAAGAAAGCTCGTGGAGGGGGCTGAGATCAAGGTATCTGCTGCTTTCCCAGGCACAGCTGTTGGGGGTACAATGATTTATACTGCCCAACATAATTTATCCCCCTAAAATGACAGTCCAGACTCTAATAGTTACAAGTGATTTGGTAGAAGGAAAATCCATTAATATGGTGCTACATTTAATTTGAGATGTAGAAGAGTAACAGCAAGTGCTGCTATTGCATTCATCTTTATTTGACCTTGCCACATGAGTAATACTCTTTTTTTTCTTTTTAAATTCAGGTTTTAAGAGAGTCTGGAACCACAGCTTAACATATATAGGACCATAGAATTGTTTGGGTTGGAAGAGACCTTACATATCATCTCATTCCAACCACCTTGCCATGGAAATTCAGCAGCGTGAATTGTGCATTCGCAACATAAGATACGTCACAGATCTGAACAACACACTAATTCACTTTTAGCCACACAGAGCACTTGGTTCAACACCAGTTACCAACATCAGGCATGCAAAAAATAAAATTATTTTTATGATGAGAAGTTAGCATACAATGTATTATTCATTACCAACCTACATATAAAATGTTGGGTTTTATGCAGTACTTCTCTCACGGAATTTTTACAGACGCTCATCAGCACTATCTGAGAAGGCAACATACAATAACAGGTTTATTTGGAAAATCTACAAGATAAAAGTACTTGTGAACAAGATGAAGCCAGCACCTCATTGTATAAAAACAATTCCAGATTTAGCTGTCTTAACTGCAAAGGCATCCTTACACCCTGTTTAAAAAATACATGAATAAAAACTAGAGAGATTCTCTGCCACCAACTGCAATTTGACTGCAGAATAAGGTAAATGAAGAAGGCTGAGGGTCTGTGGGATAGTGGTGGGGTGGGTTTGTTTGTTTGGCCTTTCAGGGTTTGTTTGTTAAGTTTTTTTGAAAACAGATACTTAGGCAAAAAAAATTAGAAAGGCTACTTCATAATCTGCATAAGCACATTTAACTTTTATTGCTACTGGAAGACACAACCCCACTTTTTTCCCTGCACTTCAGTTCCTGCATTATGTTGGTTCTACAGACACATCATTTTCTAGCAAGTGAAACAACCTGCCAGACTCCTGATTTGGCAAGTTTGCTTTCAAACAGATCAATGAGATAATCCAACCTACCCCGCAACTTCATGATCATTAGAGGCAAAAGGAGTAAGGAAATGACAAAGCCAGAGCTGCGGGGAGGGCAGACCGCCCTTTCCAGAAGCTAAGTCTTAGATCAGCATAAACTTATCAGCAATCCTATCACCAGAGGTTGTAATGATTCACTGCACTTTCTATTACAGGTTTTTCTACTTTCGTGCCATTCTCCTCCCTCAACTCAGGTTTCCACTGTCTCAGTGTGACATGGTTTCATAGTGCATTTTACAGTAATCCTGGCTTCAAGTATTCTCCACATACACACCACCTCCCACCCCCACATACTCCTCTCCAGACTCCCAACCCTGGCTCAGCTAAACCTGTTCACCTGTCTCCTGTCAGAGCCTCAAAGACTTGAAGGAACAGTCCAGATTTAAAGATAGCTTCCAGACCAAAGTCTTCTTTTAGGACTGTGTAGTCCAACATGCATTTTACAACACAAGAGAAACAAAACTACTTTTTACTAAATCCCTTTATTGTCCTCTTAACTACCATCTCTGCTCAAAAAACCTCCCCCAAAAAGTGGTCCTAACACAGCACCTGAAAGGTCATCCCCTTCTGCTGGATTATTTCTCATATGGAATAGTACTCCAAGCCTGCTCACTGTGAAGCCAAAGAAACACTTGTACCAACATAGTGCAAGAAGTAACACAGGAGCAGGACAGTGCTATTTTTGGCAACCATACGATCGTAAGTGCACGTCAGCACACAACTTCAAGCCAAATCAGCTCCCCGGTCTGATTCACACCATACTCGCTGTGCAGTACAGAGAGAACCACTGGAAGAATGAAGAAGGAAGTATCCATCTCTCAGGAACAAGCAACAGGAAGAGATTAATACCTTAGACTGGTATTACTGAGCACACTGTACCTTGAAATTAAGAGTTTAATATTTCATATCTGACCAATGGCCTAGTTGGTACAAGTTTAAGTAGGCAGGCTGTTTCCTTCTTTTTGCTTCTCACATTTGCAAGCATTTCTTGGTTCTGAAAAATCAATTTCAATATACACATAACCAAAGAAGCAATGACGTATTTACATTTACATGGAATTCACAAAAATGTATTGCACGACGGCTTTGTCTTCAGTGTATAATTATGAAATCAAAGGGAAAAGAAAAAAAGTGACTTTTACCAGAAAGCAACAGAAGTTACAGGGTAAACAGTTACCAAGCACAGGATAAAATCAACACAAAAAGAAGTAGCAAGGGAAGTATAAATACTGGTCTGCTCAGGACTTTGCAATTCACTCTCTACCCTTCAATAGCGAAATTTGTAACTACTAATTACATCAATTTAATTGAGATGGTATTTTGATTTAATAAGTTTGTTTAATTTTAGATTGAGGTATTTTCACCTTTTTCATTCTTCTTGCTCTCAAGCAAAGATTTTGTCTGCAAAATCCAGAGAAAGTCTTGAAGTATTTGGGTTCCTGACTGTTGTATTTAAATGGCTACATTTCAGTTATTCTTTTTTAAAGAAAACACTGCATATACTCCCCATGAATATGAAAATCCCTCTTCACATTTTGAATGTGCAGTTATTAGGCTTGCCACGAGCCGATTTTGTAAACATGAAAGATTAATGCAATGAGCTGTTCCCTTGATTTCTTTTTTTATTCTTTTGTTTTAAAACAATTCAATTTTTTTTAAAGGACAGTAGCACCTAATTTACACATGTATTCATTTTATTTAGATGTAATTTTATGCATAAGCATTACAAATAAAATACTATGGCATTATTAAACATAATGGAATGATATGTATTTACTAATTAAAGTTTTTTCAAATAATTTCTAACTTGATTTGAATATGGAAATACAGGGCTACAAATGGCCACCGACTTCTTATTTCTAAAATAACTGTATGATTTGCAGTTGAAAACTTAGATTGAGGCCACTCAGAGCTCGGGTTAATCGACATGTTAGTCACGGCATTTTTCACTGATCAAGAAACCAGGTTACACAACCTGCTGTGGCAGCGCAGGATATTTATTGTTCTATATCTGCGTGAAGTCCCTGCCTTGTTACTAGCAGGGCTGCCTTTTATTTTTCCCCTCTCCCACTCCTCCCCCCCACCCCCCGCCCCAAACGTTTCTAAGTATAGTGACAACCTCATCAGGGTTTACTAGTAGCAGCGCAAGCTCAGTGAAAACCTGGGAAATCTAACTGGAAACACGAGAGAGAGCTTTATTTGGCAGTGCTAAAAAAACCTGGGGACAAATGGCTAAGCGGCGGTGGAAGTGCAGGCTGCACAATCAATAGGCAGAGAGCTGGATAGAGGCTCCCTTCGCTGCCGGATCGACAATCGACAGCTGAGAGACTATTTTTTGCAATGGTTGACTAAATATGGTCAGGGAAGAGAGAGGCACAAGAGAGCCTGTTTGCCTGGGAGTGCATGTTTCAAATGCTTAGCTGCCTATAAAGCCGTAACAGTTTTGCTCGTGCCCTCTAAGTGGGAAATACGGTTGGTGACTTCTGTAGTGTGTGTGCGGGAGCCCTGACCTCGCGAGCAGACTTGACCTCTGAAGATGGAAAGTAGCTTCAACACAGACCTGCCTACAGTTAAGCCTGGAAACATAACCTCAAGCAAGAAAAGATGCAGTGCAATATCTAAGGAACTAGAAGAAACCAATATTTGCCGGGGGAGGGGGGAGACGATCGCTATTTTTTTGGTGCCTTTTTCTAATTTTTTTTTTGGAAGCAACTCCAACTTTTGGGGGCTTGGTTTTGGTCTTTTGTTGGGTTTTTATTTTTCTTTTTGCCTGTGATTATCTTCATCTGACAGTGGGCTAAGTTCACCTTCCCTTGGCTTCCTAGCATCTATCCTTGGAGTCTAAACTCTCAGTCCAGCAGACATAAGGTATAATTTCTATACAACATCATCCATATTTTAGCATTCAAAAGAAAGGAAGAAGGTGCCAATTAGGCACCCATCTTCATGCCTTTTTTTTTTCTTTTAAGTTTTATCTATTTAAGGTGGTGAGGTACTGTATGCACCGACATTCGCCCCCCCTTGCCTCCCCCTCCCATGTAACGAAGAGCTGATTCAGCGAATAGAGTGAGAGAGCACTCAGGATGAGATGGCTGCTGCTGATGTGTCTCTAGGTCATTACCTCTCTTCCAACTGCAAATGCTGCATGATACTAAGCTTACAGGTAACAGAACATCAGGAGACCTGCATTATTCTGCACGTTTAAAGGATGCCTATGACTTTCTGCATGTATATCTTATTTACTAGACTGTTTTTTTAATTGTTATATTAATCCCTCTACTCTGGGAACAGCTTGATTTTGAGTATGTTAAAGTACCAAGCATTTGTAGTGTAAAGAGCAGATTGAAAGGAAACAACTGTTAGTCCAAATTTCATAGCCAAAAAAAAAAGGGAAGAAACCAAAAAAAAAAACCAAATCCCAACTTGCTTAGTAGGCAGAATTCTTTTTAAAGAAGATAAACTAATAAATTGTAATGCCACTAACTGGTTGTTCATTTCAGTGAAATATATTCTTATCTTCCTATGCACAACTAAAAACGTACAAACTTGAAAAAGAAAACCTAATAAACAGTGTGGCAGTGCAATGCTGAGTTCTCAAATAGGTCTAGCGAAAATTTTCAAGTTGCTTTATATCAGACGTACATGAAAACAGCCTACTTAAAAACTAGAATGTGACTGCTGTGATTCTAATGCTGCATTGCTGATTCTCCTTGTACTACTGTGCTAGCTACTGCTACACTCTGATTTGCTCTCTATCAGCTGCACTAGGTTTTTGTCATGAGCTGCAGAAATTCTTACTTCCTCTGCTCTCAGCTTTCCTTACGACTATTACAGTTACTAATTGTTAAGCTTATTTCAAATTTACCTTCTAATGCTATAGAGACAAAGTTTACTCTTTACTGTAACCCAAATCAACTCCTAAAATACATATTAAGCAACCATAAGCTATATCTGACAGTCCCTCAGAAGTCAAAGCTGTACTGCACATCAAATATTTAACCACCGTTCCAAACCAAGTCGCACAAAATCTTACTACACAGGGTTAAACCTGGGCTTTGTTTCTGTGAGGTTTTTTGTTTGGTTTGGGTTAATTTTTTTTTTAGTTAATTATTTTAGCTGTCATAAATATTTCAAGGGTGGACAAGATTTTGACTGAAGCAGGTGAGTGCCAGTTTTAAAAAACGAGAAAAGCTGCTTGCAGAAGTGTTGAATAGGTATTAGCTTTCACATGTGACCTTCGGCCTAACAATCCAAATCCTGTCATAGCAGTTAGAGGTTGTTTTCTTAATTCAATGTCATCATCTTTACAATAAGCAGGATCACTGGTGACATGTGCTTTTGTGTTTGGGTTGGGTTTTTTGTGGGTTGTTTGGGTTTTTTTTGTTATTTTGCTTTATTTTTTGTTTTGGTTTTTAAACCACTCTGAAATACAGTGTAAATAAGTATAAACCTGCAAAAAGTTTGCAGAATAATGGATGGGATACCAAAAGCATAGAAGTGGGATTTGGGGTAAGAAAATAAGTTTATCACTGCTACTTTAGATCAGTCTGTGCTTCCCTTCAGGACACTAGATGCAAACTCTACCCCAGCATGAAAATCTGCTAGAAGACCTGGGAGGAAGCTGAAGTTTTTATAGTGGACTACAACTACGAACTCTAAGAAAAGACATTGCAAACCTACCAGCGATTCAACTCTCTACTTAAACATGGTCACTTAGAACAGCAAGAGGCTACAAAAATATGGAAAAGCACTTCTAACATCAGTGCCATCCCAAAACAATGAACTATGCCCGGCTTTAAGACACTGTGCAGGTAAATTGCATTGCAAAGTTCAGTTAGCATAGTAAGTTCATTTTCTACCACCAGTTAATCAGAACTGCTGTCCTTCCAAAGAACTGTCAGCCAGTTTTACCTAATGACAGTAAGAAAAGCAGCAAAATACTTTTCAGGTTCATCGGACAGGCAGTCAAGCAATTCTGTGTGTACCTGCTCAGAGCACATACTTCTTTATGTACCCATATGAACATACAATGCTATGGAATGTAAAGAAGTATGTATTTTTGGCAGGCAAGGAACAACCAGTAAGAGGAAACTAAACAGCTGCTGGAAGAAACAGGTTTCCCTCTTGTTTGAATGACATTCATGTGACAAATTGGCTTGCTAAGGGTCAGCTGGTATTGCCAAAATAACTCATACTTGTTAGTAACAAATCACAAAACATTATATTAAGTGACTATAAATGTAGGTAGGAAGAATTGTTAACAGCTGATAAGCAGAATATTAGTTGCAAATAGAATTCAAAACAAGGCTGGAAATGAAACCTTGAAATGCACCAATTAAGACTGCAGCATAGCTGCAAAATTTATCATTACCAGTACTCCTCACTTAATAGATTTTAAACTAAATTTAAAAGCCTGTTTATCAAAACGCATCTCATAAAAACATGCCATTGTTCTAGTAATCACAGCCTGTTCCATGTACTTCAGATGGTAGTACTTAAATTGGCATCTACCACAGAATATTTAATCCATAGGTTGCAACTGAGACAAGTATTAACAGCCAAGGAATTACAAGTGTGATCTAGAGAAAATGATAGCCAAAATAATTGAGTAATTCTGCAATTTAGTAAGACTTAAGTTAGAACTTTCTCCAAATCAGCACTTATTATGCTCACTGAGCTCTTCGATACAAAGTGCAGTGTCAGGTTTATGCACCGAAAGTGACAATACAGAGATTTCTAGGCCAGAGTCGCTAGTCAGCAGATTAAAGCTATTGACAGATTCCTAAATGAAAACACAAATGACAACTATAGCCTAAAAGGTAAGTTACCTTAAATACTATTTTAAAATAAGATGAATTTATTTTAAATCCAAATTTAAGAAAATTTGCCTTGGAAAAAAAAATTTGGAGCATCCAGAAAATTTAAAGAACTACATGAGAAATAGTTCTGCAACAGTTTCAAGTTCTAAAAGCAAAATTAATTAAAATATACTGTTGCATATCATCCCTAAGTAAAGATACTCAACATCAAATTCAGGAACAAGGGAAAAAAATGAGGAAAGAACTCCCCACTCATCAATCCAGACATTTCTATTCATGACAGCAGCCTTATAAAAGCAGTTATTAAATAGGATATGCCCATGATTAAGTAGGCACATTTGGCCCAGATTAAAGATTCTAACTGTAGCCCTTTGCTTACTGAAATGTCTGGGAGAAAAAAAAAATCCAACGAAAACAAACAAGAAAAATAAACAAAGGCAATGCATGATTTTTAGATAGAGAACTTATTTTTAAATATTCACATAATTCTCAAACAGCTAATAATATACGTAGCCTGATATTTTTAACACCTGAGACTACATATTAATATATATACAAGAAGAAATATTATCTTACCTGCTTAAGAAAGCAAAGTTTCAGTATTTGTTTTATAGCTTTCTCTTATGAGCAGGTATTTTGACACGAAGGCTACACTATCTTAATACCTAAATTAAAACCTGGTTTATAGTGGGAAACAAATCAAATTGCAGTTGCTTTTCTGAATAAAGCAACGCTACTAAACTTGATCATGTTCACAGAAGAAATTTGGTATTACTAACAGTTTCACTGAGGGGTTAATTGCTAAGCATTTTCTTCTTTTCCTGAAGAGTTCCTGTGCTCGCCACCAATTGATTTAGTTTCCACTATATGCGACCGATTTTTTTAACAGCTTTAATTTATCTGAAAGGTTTTTGGTAACAATTTATCACACTGCATTCTCCCTTGTATAACATTGCAATGTTATTCCGACACAAAATGACAGTTCAGAGTGATACAAAAGTTAAAATTATATGTTGACATTGCTTCCTGCTAGTTCATGTTAGCATATCTCCAAGAATACATATCCAGTCACTCTAAAATGTCACATCCATCACTTAGATCAGCTGTTCAATTTTAACCGAGCACACGTTGAACTTTGGGCATCTGCTGACACAGTTGTAACTCAAACATTTCAGCTGTGTGACTGACAGGGATAACAGATGCTGACATTATCAAATGCTACACGGCTTTTTTTCCACAGCCGTTTTTTGTCCCGATATGGCCAGTACATGAAACTGTATTGCCATCCAAAAGCGCACTTGAGCAGCTGTATCTGTAAAACAGTTCCTCTATAACTGGTAAAAATAGAAACTCATTTTATAGCCATCTTGATGCTTAAGTCCAAGTGACACACCTGCTACGTTTCTATTAGGATACATGGTGTTGGGAATATCTTTACATGAATCTTCTCACCATCATCAGACTACACAACAAACAGATGTAGACTATCCTTGACATACTCATTACTAGGGAATGGCTTGAACTAAGGTTGTCCCCTACTTTCCACTGCAGTCAAAGCTCAGAAAGAATTCAGTATGACATAAAAAAAAGCTATGTGAGCTCACACAATTGTATTAAGGACCTTAGTTTAGAAGAAATCAGATGCAACCCCAGATAAATCTTTAAAAGCTGAATTTTTCTGGCTTAAGCATTTTTACATATAGTATCAGGGTAAAAAAATTAAATCTGTCCTGCTATATTATATAATCATTCCTAAAAAGTTAATACTAACCAGAGATATAGCAATGGAATTGAAAGCACTTGACATTTATATTTGTGCTAACCAACTACAGCATAAAAGCAGCTGCAAAAGGGAACCTGCCAGAAAATGAATGGGGGGGGGGGGGGGG